>JAANYP010005666.1:185487-487987 GCA_020465985.1 Centrapalus pauciflorus
AGACAGAAGCTGCTCAGAATCAAAGAATGGATTATCTTCATAAGGGGTTCACCCTTTGTGGAAATAAGATCATTAAATTAGAGCAATTGATTCGAACCCAATTGGCAACGGTTGTAGGTCCTCCTGACCAAACCAATGCTTCCAAAAAGGGGGAGAATCAAGAGTTTCATCCATCAGTCCAAGCAGTTCAAGCAACTCCTTCTCCAACGGTCCAAGATTCTAGGCTAGCAGTCCCAACAGCTGCTCAAGCTGTTAGCCTAGAAACTCAAGCTGCTCCTACAAGAACAACTGGAGTTTTTATCAGAAAAGGAATTCAAACTCCCATCAGTACAGTCCAAGCTACCCGTCTGCTACAAAGGATAAGGGCAAGGGCATTCTCATTGAGTCTCCAAACACAAATTTTTATCTAAAGAAGCCCAGATTGCCTATGATGCTAAAGTTGCAAGAAAGATAGCAAAAGAACAAGATCAGGCTTTAGACCAGCAAACCCAGGTCCCAATGCAAGATGATTGAGAAATACAGTTTCTACCAATTCAATCAACACAATACAATTAATAAGATCAATCAATGTAATCAAAACTAACCGAATGATTGGATTTAAGATCTTGATGATTACAATACGTTGAAGTGTAAAATCCTTCGTATAGTGCAGCTGCTTCTCAAAAGTTAATTCGTACAAAATCTGACAGATCTCTATTTCTCTAGAAAGTCAACATGACTATTTATATACAATTACAAACTATAAGGAAGTTACATATTAAGTCCCTAGACTTTAATCTTTCATCAACTAAACATATTCCAACAATCTCCCCCTTTGATGAAAGAAGCAAAGTCTTCATGTTGACAATCCAAGCTTCTGTTCAAATCTTCGAACACTTTTTCTATCTGACAGCCTCCATTCAATCTTAGAGATAAATTCAACCATGAGTTTTCTATCCTTAACTGACAGAGCACCTTTCTTTGTCTTCCTCTTCTGATCTGCTGCCAGTTTGCCTTTCAGACCAGTCAACACTTTAATCAATGTTCCGTCAGAAAACTTATTCAGTTCAACACTTCTCATGGCTCTCAATCTTTTATTTCTATCTTTGTACATGACAGCTGGATGTTTCACCATTATAACTTGAAATTCTTTAAGTTCACCAGCAAATTTAATATCTCTGTGAGGCGCAGTCATGTTTATCTTCCTCATCCCTCTCTCAACTCCAATCTGTAAATCTTGCACTGATATACCAGTTTGGTATGCATAAAATGAAACAATGTCTTCAGCGCAAATCTACAATGTTCGTTCCTTTTATTCCTGCACAGTTCGTCAAAAAGATCTTCAATATCGACCAAGTGCATGTTGAACATGTCGGCTTCAGTGAATACATACGTGTTTCCATCGGATCTGGTAACAGTAAACTTCGGATAAAAAATCTTAACAAATCTTTCCTTTTCAATCATCACCAGATCTACTATTCTGAATTCACTTTTCACCTTCTCAACCTCTTGAGTCTTATTTCTTAAGAAACTGGCATAGTTGACCAAATTGGGCATGTTCGGCTCTAAAACTCGGAATAACTTGAGAAATGAACAGGGAGCTTGTTTCTTGCAAAAAATCCTTTTCTCCAAAATATCTTCAATATAAGGCATCTTATTCCTTTTTCTGATGAATTCAGCAGATCTATTCTCTGGAAGCTCTAGCTTTTTCACCTTCTTCTTGCTTATCTCATCTTTATTCAACAAAGTCAACATATCTTGAATTTCTCTCTGCACCACTTGTTGAGCTTCAAATCTGAGTCTATGTTGTTTCTTAGACTCATCGGCAAGCACATACTCGTTGAAGAATCTATCCATTACCTCAACCTCATTCAGTATGACCTTTTCTTGTGCAACACTGCTCTCAACTGGAAACTCTTCAAATTCCTCTTTAACTTGAATAACCACCTCAGGCTTTTCAACCGTTGGTGTCAAATCAGTATCCTTCAAAATCTCTTCAACTAACCCTTCCTCCTCCTCAATTCTTTCAGCTCTGAAATCAACATCAGTTAAGGCAATTATATCATCATCTTCTGATACTTCAATATACTCCTCCCTCTCTTCTCCTATACCTTGAATACTTAAATCTTGATTTTTCTCTTGATTGTCTTCATCTGAATCAATATATTCGACAAAGTGATAGATATCAGACTGAATGTTCAAAGGAACTGGAACATCTTCATGAAGAATCAATCCCAGCTCTCTTTGTTCACCAGCTGAATCTTTTGAGCCTCCAGCCTCTTTCTCTTGAACTTCCGGTTCCTTTTCTGGATACGTAATCATTAATAACCCAGGCATTGGTTCATCAAGCTTTCTCCTCTTCTCCCCCTCATGAGGAGCATCATCGGAGTCCTCATCATGCTCATCATGTTTCCTTTTGGATGAGGAAGCTTGAGCCTTACACGTCTCTTCTACTGCAGCTACTCTTTCAGACAAATTTCCTAAAGCCGTTACCACTGTATTCTCTAAACTGATCATGCGTTCTCTCATCTCGTCAAATTGATCAAAAACAAAATCTTTTAACTCTTCCTTCAACTCCTCTATTGCTTGTTTTGATTCATCTCTTTTAACAGACTCCTCCGCAACATCCTTTCCCTTCAAAAACTTCTGAATGTTAGACATTTGAGCCATGACCTCAGCCAGTTGATTAGATACATGCGTGTTGACTCCAGAAACAACTGCATTCAAGGCTGTTGACAGAGTTGATTCGGTCACAAACGGGGATAAACTCACTACTGGGTCACGAAGACTTCCAGTTGACACAACAGTTGAACTGGTAAACAAAACTTCTGTGTGGCCAGTGCTCAGAGTTGGTATTTGCGTTTCTCTGACTGGACTTCCACCCTCTTCAAGTGACGGAGCAACAAATGCTTCCATTACTAAGGGTGTTCCGGTGGGAACACGAAGTTCGGCCACACTGACTTCAACGAATGAAGTCGACTCAAGTGTCCTAATGTGTATAGGATCTAGACTCAGTGAATCAAATGAAGTCGTACACACGGGCAAATGTGTACTGGTTTCAATATCCATCAAGTCCAATTGACTTTCGGATAGATTGTGTGTTTCATCCCGGTGAGCAAATGAAACAATCTCCTGTTGAGAGGAGATTGAGTGGATAGGAGGGTGTGCAGTCGTCAGTGGGATACTGACTTGTTCAATGCTAACTCTCATAGGAGAGCTAACAGTGGATGTGGTTAATTCCCGGCTTTCTGGGCTTAAGGGCACCCTCACACTCTCTACAGCGATGTGCTCAACCTCAATCATCATTCCCCCTCCTTCATGATGATCTCCACCATCATCACCATCATCATCATCATCATCACCCTCTCCCTCTTCTTCTTGAATATCAGATAGAGTTCTCTCAGAATCAGATTTCTCTTGTTCTTCCTCACCACCCCTCACACTTCCTTCACCCTCACTCTCAGAACGGCTAACCTGAACTTCAGCCCCTTGCTGAGGTTCCGCTATCCTTAAAGCTCCTGGGCTAAGAGAACCCGATTCTTGGGTCTCTATGGGAGCATGATCTATTCTATATAACCTCACATTTTCACTCTCAGGATCTGCATACTTCAGTAAATATTCAGGAATCGGCATGATATTTGCATTAGGAGAGTCCGGCACTTCATGTAGACTCATCATAACATAGTCTGGGCATCGTTGAGAGTTGGCTCGCTTTGGAATATTTTCATTTGCCCTTAAGATCCCTCGAATAAGGATCTGTATAAATCTCTGAAGTGGCACAAATTTCCTTGCTCGATTTGTTGTTTTTGCAAGCACAACCTCCTTTAGATCCTCCCATATGCACTGAGCAAAGTCATAATGTTTATTGAATGCTATCCCATGAAAGATTCTCAAGCAGTGAATGCTGCATCTGTCAATCCCTGTATGCTTAGATGTCATACACCTATTGATGATCCCAAATAACGTATACCATTCGCCATTCAATCCATTTCTGTGAAACTTTGAGCTCTTCGGAAGTGGTTTTGAGTAGCCTAGGCAGATTAAATCATGAACCAGCTCTTCATCAGAAACAAAGTCTTCAAAATCTGCCAATTCAGGGAAATTCACAGTATCTATACGTCTTGGAAGAAACAAGTTATGACGCAGTCTTGCTAGGGTGATTTTCGTTTTGAACTGGTCAATTGTTACTTTGAAGTGGTGATTTCCGTCCGCGGGAACAAATTTGACAGTGTGCCAAAATTGTTGTAAGTACACTTGAGGAATAGACGGTTTGTATTGTAATAGATAACCTAGTGGATGACCTTTCAATATGTCCACTATGATAGGATGGCTTACTTTGATGACTTTGGTATCAAGACGATGATTATTGTCACGAAACGGAAGGCAATGTTTTGGTTTTACAAGTTGGTTATCAGGAATAATTTGGGTTTGTGAGGAACGGGCTACAGAAGTTGATCGGACTGGGGTAGAGACGAGAGTATGGTTTGATGATGATTGAGCATCAGAGGAATTAGAATTTTGGGATTGTACAGGAGATGCCATTTGAATACCTGTAAAAATAAAATTCATGTTAGATTTACCAAGTACACAAAGTACAACCTTCAAAATGTAGAAAAACTTGTAACATTTTATCAGAAATTGCAATAACTTGTGATTTTCTGTTTAAAGCATCGGGATTCCTGACAATAATTGAAAAATTATTGAGAGAATTCCAAAGTCAATCGTTTAGAGACCAATGTTAGAAAAACACAAATTTGTAACAATTTCTTAAAAAATGTGACATTTTTTCTGAAAACTTTAAAATTCTATACTTAGAAAAAAATTTTCTGATGAATCTCGAAAGAACCTATACAATTCTCGAATGACACTGTAATAATCTCGGGTGACACATGATACAACTCGAATAAGACTACACCCAACTCGAATGATAAGACTAGAAAACTCGACTAAGTCTACATACAACTCGAATGATACACCATGAAACTCGAATGAAGAGTCTAGGAAACTCGAATAATACTCTGAAAAACTCGAATGAAGTTTGATTCAACTCGAATGAGTCTTGAAGTTTCTCAAATGAAGAAACATGAAACTCGATTAAGTCACAACAAAACTCGAATGTTATATACATGAAACTCGAATGTAACATGTATTAAACTCGAATAGAAAATGAAATTCAACACCTAACTCGAATGACTAAGTCATTTTCTCGATTAACACAGAGTCTCAACTCGATTATGCTTGAAACACATGTTCTGAAAAATTTTCTAAGTATTACATCCACATATTTCTCGAATGAGTCATGATGCAACTCGAATTATGCTTTGATAAAACTCGAATGACAATGCATCACAACTCAAATGACACTGTCACTCAACTCGAATGACTCTTTAAAAACTCGAATGTAACTGTTGATCAACTCGAGTAACACTTTCAAGAAACTCGAATGAAGCTGTTGATCAACTCGAATGATACGTCAAATAAACTCGAATGAAGCTGTATTCGAGAAATGTCTTTTCATGTTTTTCGACAAGTCTAAAACACACTGAATTTGAGGAATTTAATTTCAAGAAGCATTTTCAGTGTTTTAACACTTGAACCCCCTTCGAAAATGAATTTTAAACACATTTGTTTTACTGAACTTTGAACAAAAACAACTTTAAAGTTGTTAAAAATTCAAATTTCAGAAAAATCAAAAATGCGAAACTGTTCGATTGAAAAATTGATGATTGTGTGTGTGTGAATTGAAAATGACTTATGAAACTTCAGATTCATAGTCATATTGTCATTGTGGACAACAACACACACTTAATTTCAGTTTCAAGAATCATTCAGATGATTCACCATTAACGGCCAAGAACTCAAAATAAAAAGACGAACACATATTCACATTTGAACAAATACTCTGAAAAAAAATAAAGAAAAACAAACTTTTACTCACAATTTTGATGAAAGAAAACCGTCGGTTGGTGGGTTTTTGAGGTTTCTTCAAAGTTAAGAAAGCTTGTTGGAGAAGATGAAGTTGATTTTCCGAAAAAAAATGATTTGAATTTGAAAATTCAAATTTATAGTCAAATTGAGCCGGCCCATTTGAATTTTTCAATGTTAAACAACCCGGCCCATGTTTAAATTTTCTCAATATTAACATTCGGCCCATCTTCTATTTTAAACCACATTAGCCCACATACCTATTTTTCAAAAAAAAATTGTGACTAAATAAAAATTTGAAGAAAAAAATTTAAAAAAAATCCATCAGCTCAAAAAAAAATTCAAAAAAAAAAAATTTAAAATGAACTTAAAAAAAATATACTTGAGAAAAAAAATTTCACATACACATCATAAAAAAAATGAAAAACACACACAACAAAAAAATTAAAATTATTAACAAAATGCGTTTGCTCCCCCTTGAATTTTTGAAAGTTGCTCCCCCTCAACTTATGATTTCAGTTTGCAGCTCTGCTCCCCCTACAAAATAACAGATAATTTTTATCAGATTTATGCAAAATCAGAGAAAATGTTTTTCTGCTCCCCCTGCACATGACATTCCAGATCTCGTTAAATTCTCAAGTATGTAAACCTTTTATGAATCCTGAATTTAACATCAGATAAAAATCACTTAAAAAATGAAAATTTTAAAATTAAAATTTTGAAACTACTGAATTATTAAATCTTAACGATTCAACATACCCAATTTGTATACCAAAAAATTAAATCGTTTTTCATCTAACGCTTTGGTAAACAAATCAGCTAGTTGATATTCAGTAGGTACAAAATATAATTCTATATTTCCATTTTCTACATGATCTTTAATGAAATGATACCGAATGTCGATGTGTTTTGTTTTAGAATGTTGCACCGGGTTTGATGCAATAGCGATTGCACTCTGAGAATCACAGTATATTGGAATCTTCTTTGGTGTAAACCCGTAGTCACGTAGTTGGCTTTTCATCCACAACACTTGTGAACAGCAAGAAGATACAGCCACGTATTCTGATTCAGCTGTTGACAATGAAACACAGTGTTGTTTCTTGGATGACCAACATACGGGTTTGTCACCTAAGAATTGTACTGCTCCTGACGTACTTTTTCTGTCCATCTTATCACCTGCGTGATCAGCGTCAGAAAAAGCAGTCAGATGAAATGAAGACTCCCTAGGGTACCACAAACCAAGATTTGGTGTACCTTTGAGATATCTTAAAATTCGTTTTGCAGCAGTTAAGTGTGATTCTTTTGGATTTGCCTGATATCTAGCACAAACACATGTAGCAAACATAATATCTGGTCTACTGGCTGTTAAATACATTAATGACCCAATTATACCTCGATAATGGGTTACATCTACAGGTTTCCCTGAGATGTCCGCATCGAGTTTTGATTTTGAATCCGGAGCCATGGGAGTTTTCATAGGAGTACTATTGACCATGTTAAATTTCTTTAACATGTCTTGGATATATTTTGACTGATTGATAAAAATACCATCAGTCAATTGTTTTACTTGTAAACCTAAGAAAAAATTAATTTCCCCCATCATGCTCATTTCAAATTTCTGGGACATTAAAAACGCGAATTTCTTACAAAATTCAGGATTTGTAGACCCAAATATTATATCATCTACATATATCTGTATTACTATAATATCTGGCCCCTGACGTTTTATAAACAGAGTTGTGTCAACTGCACCTTTTGTAAATCCACATTTCAACAGATATGTTGAAAGTGCATCATACCAAGCACGAGGTGCTTGTTTAAGGCCATACAGTGACTTATCCAAAATATATACATGATCAGGTTTCGAAGGATCAGTAAACCCTTCGGGCTGATATGTATATACTTCATCTGGTAGCTCCCCGTTTAAAAACGCAGTTTTGACATCCATTTGATATACTGTAAAATTTTTATGTGCGGCAAAAGCTAAAAACATCCTTATAGCTTCAATGCGTGCAACTGGTGCGAATGTTTCATCATAATCAATTCCCTCTTGTTGACTGTATCCTTTGGCCACGAGACGAGCTTTATTTCGAATAATGACGCCGTGTTCATCTTTCTTGTTCTTGAAGATCCACTTCGTGCCAATTATAGATTTGTCCTTTGGTCGCTCAACAAGTCGCCAGACCTTTAACCGTTCGAACTGGTTGAGTTCCTCTTGCATCGCCACAATCCAATCAGCATCCAGAAGGGCTTCTTTTACATTTTTAGGTTCAATCTTACTTAAAAAATTTGAAAATAAGCATTCATTTAATGTAGCCCTTCTGGTTTGGACTGATGACGATGGATCACCAATGATATTCTCTATTGGGTGATTTCTTGTCCACTTAACTGTATGTGGAAACGGTTCTATTGGGTCTTGGTTGGGATTGGAATCTACATATGGTTCGGGAGTGATTGCAGATGTTGTAGGTGGAACATCGGAGGTAGGAGCTTCTGACTGTTCTGAAGTAATAGGGGTTTCAGAAGTATGTGGAGGTTCAATTGGTTGTACAGTCTCAGTAGTTGACTGCACCTTTGCTGTTGAAGCTTCTCCAGTTTCTTCTGAACTTTGTTGTTGAGATAGATCTGAAACTACGACTGGATCTTCAGTGATCCTGTCAGGCACCAAATTTTGAACATTAGATTTGGGAGTTTCAAAATAATCATCATAAAAGTTCTCAAACAACTTATTTAATTCATTTTGTTCAGCATTTTGTTTATTGGACTCCAAAGAAGTCTGCATGTTAGGTCCGGGTTCTGAACTGGTGTGTTCAGAAGCCATATCATTCCTTCGTCAAATTTAACATTTACGCTCTCGTTGACTATCTTGGTTCTCTTGTTGTATATTCGGAAAGCAACCGATTCCTTTGAATACCCGATGAAGATTCCTTCATCCGCCTTTTGATTAAACTTTCCCAGATTGTCTTTATCATTCAATATAAAGCATCTGCAACCAAAGACATGGAAAAATTTAACATTAGGTATTCTTTTATTGATCAGCTCATACGGAGTCTTTCCGAATCTTTTATTTATTATTGAACGGTTTTGTGTGAAACATGCTGTTGCAACCGCTTCTGCCCACAAGAACAATGGTAAATTGGAGTAGGCCAACATCGTCCTAGCTGCTTCCACTAGTGTCCGATCTCTTCTTTCAACGACACCGTTCTGTTGTGGAGTCCGAGCAGCTGAGAATTGATGTGTAACTCCAACTGAATTTAAGAACGAGTCCAATGATTTGTTCTTGAACTCTGTTCCATTGTCTGAGCGAATTGTCTGGATGGTGAGTTGCAACTTTACTTGTATTTTTCGGATGAAGTCGATGATAGATTCGGTGGCATCTGATTTGGATTTCAGGAAAAACACCCATGTGTATCGTGAGTAGTCATCAACTATCACCAATACATATCTTTTCTTATTTATACTCTGTACTCGCATTGGTCCACACAAATCCATATGCAGTAACTCTAATGCTCTTGTGGATGAGTGTGCTGTTTTGGATTTGTGTGTGGCTTTTGTCATCTTTCCTTTTTCACATGCCGCGCATAGTTGCTCTTTTTGATATTTAAGCGCCGGCAGCCCTTTAACTAACCCTCCTTTTGCTAGGTTGGTCAGTTCATTGAAATTTAGATGCGAAAGACGACGATGCCAAAGCCATGCTGTTTTGGATGTTGCTTTTGACAATAAGCAGACATCTTTCTTCAGATTGATCGAGGCTAGATCAATAGAGTACAGATTTGTTTTCCTGGTTCCTGCTAGAATTTCTTTTCCTTCTGCTGATTTGATGCTGCACCGATTGGCTTTAAAGTTGACTTCTAATCCCTTATCACACAGTTGTCCAATACTGAATAGATTATGACCAAGACCGTCAACATAAAAGACCTTTTGGATTGTGATTTTGTCATATTTCAGACTTCCATATCCCTTGATCGGACAAAACTGATCGTTTCCAAATCTTACCGTCCCACAGAACTTTTCTACAAAGTCCGTGAGTGTGTCTCGTTGTCCGGTCATGTGTTTGGAGCATCCCGAATCAAGGTACCATACATGGTTTACCTATAAAACGTAATAGCACATGAGGTACCCACTTGTGGTTGGGTACTTTAGTTTTAGGTAAAACATGCATAGTATCTTTTGATTTGCTAACTGATATGGCTTTAGGCTTATCGTTTGAATTTATTTTAGGTACCCATTTTTGAATTGTTCTTTTGGGTATCCACTTTTGTACAATTCTCGGCGGAATTGTTTTTGAAGTTTTTATCTGTGGATCCTTTTGCTTGTCATACACTGGGTCCTTTTTCTTTGGTTGCCATACAAGCTTATTATGTTTCACAGTTTCAGACTTACAAACATAAGAATTCAAAGCAATTAATTTCGATCTTGAAAACTTAACACAAGAATTATTAACAAGTTTATTATTATTACAGACAGAATGTTCAATTTTGTTGTTTCTATCTGTAACAATTTTTCCTTTCACGCGCCATTCTTGTTTTATAATCTTGTTTTTCTCTTCTCTTTGCTTCTTTCGCCATACTTGTTTTCTCGACCCGTTCACAACGTTATCTGACATAAAAGAAGTTTGAGAATTAGAAGATTTAGATGCTTGTTTTTTCTGTAACCTTTTCATACCTGTTGAAGATTTGACTGTACGTGCAAAGGAGTTCGTTGATGAGGATGATTCACCCTTTTCAAAACCAGGAGACTTAACAAACAGTTTTGTTTTCTCCTTCTTTTGTTGCACTGATGGTGAATATTCAGATGGTTTTAAAGAGTCTGTAGTCTTTCTTTGCAGAATTTTAACAGATTCTTTATTACCAGTTGATAGTTTGTTAGTCAAAGGTTTGATAAATTCACCAATTTTACCAAATCTTTGATCTAATGAATTAATATCAGAGTGCATGAACAGATCAAATTCTTTTTCTGAATTTATAGAATCCATAGAAATAGATGAATGTGGATCAGACACATTTATGTTTTTAGACTTATCTTGCAACTTTTGTTCTAATTTTAGTAATTCAGACTTGAGTGTTCCATTCTCTGTCTCAAAACTTTTAATTTTCAATTCTAAATCAGAATTTATCTGTTCTAAAATTGAATTTGGTAAATATAGTTTTTGAGACTGAGTTGGTAATTCAGACAAATCCTTTTCAGAATAAGTTTGAATGTACTCTTCTTTAGTATCAACAATGTTGCTGTTTTCATTTATCTTGGTATAGTCAACATAATTTTGCATTTTGTCTGATCTTGACCTTTTGATTTCTTCACTGGATTCTACTTCTTCAGATGCTTTCAAGAATGTCATTTTTAATCCTAAATTCATGTATCTGACATCATATAATGTTGGTGAATTTGTTATAGCTTTTGTCAGATACTTAGGATTTTCCCAACCAATACCAGATTTAGAGTTATAAAACTCTGTATCTTTTGGTTGATTTAGATATATTGTTTGATCTGTTTGCCCTCTTTTAATAAATTCATCCTCCATCTTTTTTATTTTCTCATAAAGTTTAGTTCTTTCTTCAAATATGGCATGATATTTTACAGAAAAATTTGAGGCTTCTAATTCAGCTATTCGCAGACTTTCTTGTAAATCAGATATTTTGTGATTCAAATTGAGTATATTGCTTTGAAGTTCTTTTTCCTTATCTTGTAAGTCTGAGACAGCTCGTAAAGCTAAGGCTTTATCTTTGGAAAAATCTAGGACTAAATTGTGTTCATTTAGAAGTTTGTTTTCCAAAGAATGAACCTTTTTCTTTTCTGCTTTTAAGGATTTTTCAAACTTTTTAAGCATGAAAGCCATATTAGTTAGTTTTTCTTCTAATATGCCTGATTCGTCAATATCAGAATCTGAAATAGAATTTACCTCCTGTCCTTCTGAATCCTCTGAGTTATCAGACTCTGAATCCTCCTCATTTTCAGCTTTGTTTTGGCCAGATGCCATTAATGCAACTTCTTCTTTTTCTTCTTCTTCATCAGAATCAGATTCTCTCTGCTCTTCATCCTCTTCATCTGTCAGTCCAACCCACACCTCATCTTCAGCTATCATAGCTGATTCACTGAGTTCAGATTCATTGAAGATTTCTGACTTTAAACAGATATGGGCATCTTCATCCAAAATGTCATCATCTTCGGATAACTGTAACCAATGATCATCCTCCGCCATAAGAGCTTTGCCTGACTCTTTCTCTTTAGCTAAGAGGGCCTTTCTCGTATAGTAGTCTGAATTTTTGACTACTGGTGATCTGCATTCCCGGGCATAGTGACCTGGTTTTCCACAGTTATAGCATTTCTGTTCAGATTCCTTCTTGGTTGATTTATCTGACTTCTCATATTTGTCAGACTTTCGTGCACTACTTTCTCCAGCCTTCTCATACTTATCCTTTTTCTCAACTTTCCTTGAGCCTGTTTTGTAGCGCATTTTGTTGTTTGTTGGCTTCCTGTAAAATTTCTTCTGAAATGCCTTTGTAAGCAGTGCCATCTGTTTTTTCATCTCTTCAATCTCTGAATCTGCAGATGAATCTGATGATTCTGATTCTGATGATGTACTGCTGATTACCGCTCTTTTCTCCTTTTTGAGCTTGTATTTATACTTTTTCTCCGCCAGTAGAGCTAGTGGATCAGCAGTTTCTTTTTCCGCTTTCTTCTTTCCAGATATTTTCCTCAAAACAACTTCTTGGTAGTTGTTGAGGTTTTCAAATAGCATATGAAAATCCATCTCCTCTATATCTTTCGTTTGTTGGATGATCATAGCATATTTTTCCCATTCTGGATTTAGGACATTTAAAAATTTGACATTGATGTCCAAGTTGGACTTCGTCACTCCGTTTCTTTTTACTTCACTTACCAGATTTACAAATCTGAGATAAGTGTTTTCCAGAAGTTCTCCTTCACGGGCTCTAAAGTTCTCAAAAGTCATTAGACTGTTCCTAGCCCTATTAGTAGCAGCTCTGTCTGATCCCCGCATGATTTTGCACACTTCATCCCAGATGGACTTAGCAGTCTTTGTGTTTGTCAGACAAGTGTATATATCATTGGGGATTGATATCAACAATAATTTTCTGGCTGTCTTGTCCCCTAATTTTCTCTTTTTCTGTGCCTCTGTCAGATTTGTGACCTCAACAGTCCTCGGTGGTATTGGGGGATTGCCAGTTGGTACTCCTGGGATTGTTTCCATAAAGATTGCTGGTCCTTCAGTTAATGACTTCAGCATTTCTTCAGACAGATCATGGAAACTTATAAATTCCAGAAACCTTTCCCGCCATTGAACGTATTCACCCCTGTATAAGATTGGGGGTTTGGTTTCGGATCCCATAGCAAGTGCATCTTTAGACATGTTGATTGTTTGTTGGGAAACTTTGACCAAGATCAAATGAACTCCGAATGAGATTGAAAATTTGATCACACCTTGAAACACAGATTAGTACTGAAACACAATGACTTGTTAGTAGCAATAAGCAGTTTAAATCAAGCAGTGAATTGTGTTTGTATGTATGTGTGTGACAAACTTGAATGATTCTTGTGTTTATGAGTGAAACTTGAATGAATGTAGTGTAAGACTTGATTGAGTTTATGATAAAACTCGATTGATTCTTTCACTGAAACTCGAATGAGTGTTTGATCAAACTCGAATGAGTGTTAGATCAAACTCGAATGAGTTGATCAAACTCGAATGAGTATGTGAACAAACTCGAATGAGTATGTGAACAAACTCGAATGAGTATGTGAACAAACTCGAATGAGTATGTGAACAAACTCGAATGAGTATGTGAACAAACTCGAATGAGTATGTGAACAAACTCGAATGAGTATGAGAACAAACTCGAATGTGTCTTACAATAAACTCGAATGAGTCTTATAAGAAACTCGAATTGTTCTTATACAAAACTTCTTGTATAAAATTAGATTTGGTCTTATATAAAACTCGAATGAGTCTTATATAAAACTTGAATTGTTCTTATACAAAACTCGAATGAGTTTTGTATAAAATTCGAATTGTTCTGAAATTCAAGTTGTCAATTTGAATTGTTTGGCAACTTGATTAATATTAAGACACAACTCGATTAACACAGATAAGCAACTCGAATTACACTTGTACTCAACTCGAAGTACACATATACTCAACTTGAATTACACATATACTCAACTCGAATTACAAAGGTACTCAACTCGAATTGTTAAGGTACTCAACTCGAATTGTTAAGGTACTCAACTCGAATTACACACTGGATGTGTATATTTCGAGTTTCTTAGTATTTTCAGATTAAACCAAATTTTTATCCAATTTCACTCAAATTGTAATCGAAGGTAAGGTTTTTGAATACAAACACTTTTTGTTAAGCACTTTTATGTAAAGATGGATCTAAACCAGACCTTTTCAATGAAACAGTACCGGTTTTGACTTTTTCAAAAATTTCAGAAAATTCCTTAGATCTTTTTCTGTGTTTTGAAATTCAAATCAAGTTTATATTCAGTAGATTCGTTTTTGAAACCTGAACCTTCGATCCAATTATCAATTTGAATGATCAACAGAATCAAAACCCCTATTGATTTTAGGGTTTTTCCGAAAAATACTCAAGAACACGAAGAACAATTTCAATCTCAAACAGAATAATTAATTCCTAATGCTCTGATACCAATTGAGAAATACAGTTTCTACCAATTCAATCAACACAATACAATTAATAAGATCAATCAATGTAATCAAAACTAACCGAATGATTGGATTTAAGATCTTGATGATTACAATACGTTGAAGTGTAAAATCCTTCGTATAGTGCAGCTGCTTCTCAAAAGTTAATTCGTACAAAATCTGACAGATCTCTATTTCTCTAGAAAGTCAACATGACTATTTATATACAATTACAAACTATAAGGAAGTTACATATTAAGTCCCTAGACTTTAATCTTTCATCAACTAAACATATTCCAACAATGATGAAACCTTAGGAGATTACCTAAGAGGGTTTGTGGTCAAGCAGAATGAGAAAAAGAGGAAAATGCCAACAGGGCATTCAAAGGCTGAGCATAGAAGATTCTTGATCAATTTTGCCTTTTCAACTGGTATTCCTAAGAAAATGACTCAGTCCATGACTACAGAGAGGCTGCAAGACATCCATGACAAAGAGATGGAAAAACGTATGGTAGCCAAAGTCTCCCAAGAAGTCCAAAGTTAAGCTGATACAAGTAATGTTCAAGCTGGTGTGAGTGATCCTACTCCTTCTGTTCAAGCTGCTGCTTCTTTTCCTCAGTCAGATAGAATTTCATAGGCAAAGCTTGATCAGGTTAAAAGGGTACTATTTGAGCATCAACTTCAGAAGGTGATGGAAATTGAGAAGTCCTTAGACCAGCATGACTTCACAAAGCCTCTTATAAATTACTGGTATGTTAAGCCAATAGACAACATTGACTTAAGATATCAATTTATAGTAAGAAGAGAGTCTGGTCCTGAGGAAGAGTATAAGAGCTTAATGCATATAGTCCAAGGGATGACCAGAGATGAGCTCACAAGGATGCATCATGTTGGGTCCGTAACCCAAGTCAGATCTTCTCTTCCACAAGTAAAGCAAGCCATTAAAGATCTGAAGAGCATTTTTGATCCTGAGTCAATAAGGAAAGATATAGAAGATGCCAAGGAGATGAAGATTGCACAAGTTGATCTGTTTGTCAAATCAAAGACTTACAGACTCAAATTTGCAAATGGATCCGGTATGTACTTCAATTTTGAATTTTATGATCTTCCAAAGGCTTTGTTACTTCAGATGAGATCAATGTGAATATATTGTGATAAAGAAGATCTGAAGAAAGAATTTTTGAAGGCTGTCAATCAGAAATTTGCACAGTTGTAAGTTTTTGAAAGCCTTGGTTTGTAAATAACAGTTTACTTTATTTTATTTCATTATTTGTATAAAACTTAAAGTCTTGTGTAAAGAATTTAAGTTAGGGGAGATTGTTGGGAAAAATTCTAAGTAGTTCAAGCTGTTAGTTAGATTTCTCAAACTGTTAGTAGATTTTCTGTGTAAGTACAAAGTTCATGCTATTAGTTGAAGAAGTTCGAGCTGCCAGTGCAAAAGTTCAAGCTGCCAGAGTAAAATCACTCAAGCTGCTCTGTTCAAGCTGCTAAGTGATTCAAGCTGCTTAACAGTTTCATAAACAAAAAGTGCTGATATTCAGGAAGAGGTATTTACACGAAGATTCCAGCATATCTACTATTAGAGAAGTCAGAGTCCTTCAAGGAAACAAATCAGAATGCAATATAAATACATAGAATAGGTTTTTATATTGTAATCAAGTTTCTGCACATTCAAGTTTGTAATTGCTTTTTGTGTAAGTTTTCATAGAGCCTCTAAGGTTGTAAAACCCTAAGAACAATTTGTGTTCTTCGTCTAATCAAACAGATTAGAGGTGATTGTAATCATTGAGTTCAGCAATACAAGCAAGCTTGTTTATTCAGTTATGTTTATCTGTTATTGATTCTGAAAGCTTTTCTTAAAACAATTAAGTGTTATTCCGCAAACTTCTTAATTGGACTTTGATTCAATAAAAGATTATTGGTTTATACTCTGATCAATTCAAATCAGTTAATCTTAACTAGTTAAATTTTGATTCCTGACCGGTAGCCTGAGAGATCGAGAGAAAGCGCGAGCGAGCGAGAGAAAGTACGAGAGGGAGATGGAGGAGGAATGGACATGGTGGTTGCAAATGGTCACCGACGGTGGTCCGTAGCGTGGCCGGAGAAAATAGATAGCAGAAAGGGAGAGTAGGATCGTATGTAATAGTGATGTGTGATCGTTTCTAGTGTTTAGAGAGAGAACAAATTTTTTTAGGATTTAGATGAAAGAGAACCAGGGAAAAAAGAGAATATATAAATAATAGAGATAAATTTTTGTTTTTCTAAAATTATCCTTACGGTTCTCAAGTTCTCATCAAAATATAGTTTATATATATATATATATATATATATATATATATATATATATATATATATATATATATATATATATAGACTAAAGATCTTTTGTGAACACTTTATTCGTTGTGAACATTGTGAACAACTAAAAAATAGCTTTGAATCTTATGAATCTTGTTGAAAATACTACCAAACTCTTCTATTAACCTATAAATCTTATTGGATCCTATGAATTTGTCGAATCTTAAAAATCTTGTTGAATCTTATGCATCTTGTTATAAAAACTACTATGAACCTTTTGAATGTTCTGAATCTTGTTGCAGACACTTCTATGAACCTTTTGAATCATATGAATCATGTTACAAACACTTTTTGATATACATGAATGATTATATGTCTTTTTTTATTGGTTCACAATGTTCACAACGAATAACTTGTTCACAATGGATCTTATAATTAAGAAGTTATTCAAAGGTAAACGACTCATTATCGATTCTATTATATTATAAACAAACAGGTACAAACATAATCAATTTTTTTATATGATAATAATTATATGTTACCATTTTTATAAGGTTTGTAAGCGATTGATTATACAACATAGAGTATATTCATTATCATATTTAATCGAGTAACTTTTAATATTTTTTTTAACAAAATTTTTATTTATCATATAAAATAGCATCAATACTTTGTATCATTTATATTATAAATATATATATATATATTTACAAACATCTCTTTTTAGTTCATTGAACAGTGAATCAGGCTGTTAGGCAGCTCAAACAGATAGGTAAACAACTGACTTATTTATTACTTTATATAATATATATAACGTTTTTGTTTTTTTATAATAAATTTTGATATATTATATTTTATAAAAATTTGAATATGTCATTATGATCGAAAATTTTATAGAAATAATTGAAAAAACAAAAAAATTATTAAAACTAATTAGTTTTTTTTTTTAATTTCAAAAACAATCATGCCGTGGTTGCAAACCACGGCTCAAAGAGTTTTTTTATAATTTCTTTTGTTTTATATATATATATATATATATATATATATATATATATATATATATATATATATATATATATATATATATATATATATATATATAAAAGGTACCACACTTAAAAGTAATTTTTTTGAAATTTTTTTTCATTAATATCTTTTAATTAACATCACACAGATCATATGTAAATTTCACGCACTCCGAACACTCTAAGTGCATGAAAACACGCATCACATAAATGCACGTTCACATGTAATCAAATTTATGTAAGTGTAAATTCACATCATTTTTTATGAACTAGGAGATGTGAATGTATGTTTTTACATATGATTTTCATAATGTTAATTAAAACATGTTTATGAAAAAAAATTTAAATTTTTTTTAAATATGTTACATTCTGCCGCGCTGCATAATAGGTGGTATTCTCTCGAACCATATTCTCTTATATAATATATATATATATATATATATATATATATATATATATATATATATATATATATATATATATTACAAGTAATCTGAAACTCGTGTGTCAGACCTTTACATAAAAATCGAGAAATATAAATAGGTTTTTAATCTTTCTTCGTCTTTCAATTTGATTTTTCATTTTAATCAGATTAAATTGACACCTTAAAAATGTAAACCATTTATATTTATCACTTTACCATTATCACCTTGCTTTGTACAAATGTGAACGGATTATAAAATATAATCTTTGCCCGATTTTATTTAAGAATAAAGTAAAATATATTTGACCAAGAAACATATTTTTATTATAAATTTATAAACCAACATAAATAATTATAGAGTCAAATATTTTTATAATATTTTATATATGAAACCTCTAGAAATAAGTTTCTAAACATAAATGACTTTTCGATTATAAATTATGATTGGTTTACACTTTGATTATAGTAAATTAAAATTAATTAAGACTAAAAATATCTAAATCATTTATGAACCAACATAAATAATTAAATAATTCTTTTTTTTATAGTTTATTAAATTTAAGTAACACTAAAAAATAATTTATTTAATTAAGAATAAAAAAGAGTTGAAAAATCAATTGTAGAAATGGTCCCTATAGTTTGCATCAAAATAAGGGCAATTTGGTCATATTAGAAAAGTTAATAGGTTGAGGGACCAAAATTGCAAACAAACTATGAAAATAATGATCGTTTATGCAAAATTGAAAGTTCAGGGACCAAATCCAAATTTTAAGACAAACCACAGGGACCATTTTTGTAATTAACTCTTAAATTTATTACTTAAAATCATTATTGGTTTGCAATATTAATAATTATCATAATCTAACATTAAAATTATTTTTAAAATTTAAATTTATCAAGTTTTACACTAAATGCACAAATTCGTACATAAAGTGGACAAATTTATTATGATATGCGTAAATTTTTATATCAAATGCATAAATTTATCAAATGTATAAATTTTAACATTAAATACATAATTTTATACATTAAATGCATAAATTTTTGGATTCAAATGAGTACCATTAATTTGCGGAATACCGGAGGTAACTCGCTTAAAACCATTTTTTTGAAATTTTATTTCATAATCATGTTTAAATTAATAATACAAGACTACTTGTAAAAATACACACATAAACATATATTAAAAATAAATATATTGCAAACAAAATGTATTCGTAATTATTTTACTTAAAACGACTAAAAAATATTAAAAAACTATAATATATAAAAATATTAGTTGGTAAATCTATTCAAGATAAAACTAAAAAATATACATTAAACAAATATACTAATATATATATATACTACGGTTCATGTGAGTATCTAAAAAATACAGAGTATTGTAAGTAGGAGTGAGCGACGGGTACCATTTCCCGAACCCGAACTAGTACCGGTACCGAATTAATATATTCGGTTCGGTATTCGACTTTTAAATTAGCTAAAATTCGGTATTCGGGACCGAACCGGCACCGTATAAAATTATACGGTTCGGTATTCGGTTCTTTCAAAACTAAAAATTCGGTTTCGGTATTTTCGGGATCGGTACCGATTCGGTTCGGTCCGGTACCGAGCTCACCCCTAATTGTAAGTACTTGTGAACAAACGGGTTTCAGACTACTTGTAATATATATATATATATATATATATATATATATATATATATATATATATATATATATATATATATATATATTTGAAAACAAAAAAATTTATAAAAAAACACTTTGAGCGCATGATTGTTTTTGAAAATTTTAAAAAAACCAATTAGTTTTAAGATTTTTTTTATTTTTTCACTTATTTCTATAAAAAATTATGATCACATTGTTTTTATCTGCATTTCGATATAAAATTTAGGCTTAAAGTCGTACAAATGTATATTACTTTACTGAAATTACTCAAATGACTAATCTAGTTATTTTTTTTATCCCATTGATACTTGTACTTAAAATTTATAAGTGAGATGGTACTTTTGATTACTGGTTTCAATAATCTTATATTTGTGTTTTAGAAGTATGAAAAATATATATATGCTTATGAGGATTTCCTAAATTATTTATATAGATCAAAGTCCACGTTCTGCTCCAAGATAACTTGTTGATATGGTACGTGTAACCGTATGTAGATATGGTAAATCCACGTAAGCATCATGTCATTAAAAATCTGTCACGTTGTCATTTGAATCAGCAAAAACTATCATATCAACATAGTTACTGGTTAAACGTACCATATCGACAAGTTATTTTAGAGTAAAACTACCATCCGGTCTAAAAAAAAATAAGTTAATTAGTCATTTAGGTAAACTGAGAAAAGTATGTTGCATTTGCACGAAATTAGACCTGAAATTTATTATCGTCGGAACTAATTTCATTAAGTAGACAGCTATGCAACTGACTAAATATTTTATTACTTTATATAATATATGTTTGTTTTGTAGTATAACGTTTGATGTATTATATTTTATAAAATTTTAAATATATAATTATAATCGCTTTCCTTTTATCTACATTTTAACATAAAACTAGTTTATAACCCACGTATTACGTGGATATTTTTAATTAAATTTATTTATATAAAATGTGTATGAGTAAAACTAAAAACATACGAAATTAATAATTGTGTTTATTTTTTATTGTTTACTTATTAAAAAATAGAGTATATTTATCTTTTTTAAAATATTAAATTGTATTTATCTTTTATCTTTTATAAGTTGTAATTATCTTTTTGGTGAACGTAGAGGTGACACGTGACATTTGATGTTTTCCTTTATTATACGTAATAATAATAATTTCCACAACTAATTCAAATTTTTACATTTGGATCTAACTATGATTATTATGGATAATAATGATAGATATTTATTTTAGGTTACTTTAATTTTAAATGTCACAAAATCTAATTTATAACTAATAATTAATGAAAAAAATAAAGTCAAAATTTAATGCAATTAAGTTAAGGTGTTAAATTTAGAAAAAGCGGTGGAAAAATAAATTTTCTTGTATTGTAGAAGTGACATATGACATGAATTGTTTTGTTTTATTATAATATATAGGTTAATCAACCCATGTATTACATGGGTTGATTTAAAAAATACATATTTTTTTATATTTTAATAAATTATTAATTAAGAAATCTGTATTTATTAATAAAGCAAAATAATTCATGTCAAGTGTCATTTCCTTAGCTCTTCTGATTTTTGTTTTCCCGCCCATTTTGCCTAATATAAGTGTCTCAATTAATAATATAATTGATTTAAAAAGAAATTAAATGATTACTAAGTTAATTAAGTACTTCCTAATTTATACTATAAATAAAAAAACATTCTTTTTAAATGATTTAAATAACTTCCAAATTTAACTCCTAATTTTAGTTAACTATGCATTATTTTATATATTCAAAAAGTAAAAATAATGCAATATTGGTAATCGAATGTTTATTAATTTTTTTAAATTATAAAAAATTTAAATTCTGTTCTATTTAAAAATAAAATTTTAAAACTTTTATTTATGCATAGAGATATAAAAATAATATTTTTTTTATAAAAAAATGAATACTATTCATACATATTTTAAAAGTAAGAAAATTTTAATTATCCCTAAAAGCGAAAAATAATATTGTTTTCATATTTTTTTAGAAAAAATAAACATTTTTGTATGTAATTTACGTTCGGGTAGATTTAGTAGATTATTTAAAAAATATCCACGTAATACGTGGGTCGATAACTAGTTTATATATAATTAAAATAAAAAAAATTGAAAGCTAGTTAAATTAAAGATAAAAAATACTAAGTTGTTTGATATTAAATAAAAAAATATTATTATATTGTATTATTAAAAACAGATTATATATGTTTACAAAAAATGTTTCTTTTAAATTTTATTAACTTCAAATATGAAATATCAATGTAAGAAACAAAAAACTACAATTATGTGAATGTGTATGTATTTTAAAAATGATGAAATATAAAAATAAAAATCTGAAAATCAACAATCAAAATTTATGATATTCACAATTGAAGTTTTATCAATTAAATTTTAAATCTTGTTAGCAAAATAACTAACAAAAAATTTTAACTTTATTTTCTACATTTCTACATTTAAATCCAAATTTTTACATTTGAATTTATCTATGATCATTAAGGATAATAATGACACATATTTATTTTAGGTAAATATTAATTTAATATTAATTCATTGATGAAAAAATTAAAATCAAAATTTAATGTAATTAAGTTAAGTTAGTAAATTTGGAAAATGAATTAAAAAAATGTCATAGGTATAATTATTGATTTCAATTAAGGGTATAAGAGACATTTCATAAATAATTATGAGTTGTCATTAATCTGAACCACTGATTTCTTTCCATCCAATGGTCCAGAAACTTCAAGTGGTTTTCTTATTTTATATAGTATAGATGATATTACGTCTTAGCTATTTTAAAATGACAATTTTTATTTCATTGAACAGTGAAGCAAGCTGCTGGCTGCTAGGCAGCTCAACCATGCAGCTAATGAGCTGACTTATTTTAATACTTTATATATAATGTATAATGTTTTTCTTTTTCTTTAATAACTTTTTCTATAGTAAATTTTATAAAAATTTGAATATATCATTATGATCGCATTGTTTTTATCTATATTTCGATTAAATTTTATTATCGTTGGAACTATTTTCATTAAGCAGACAGGTATGCAGCTGACTAAATATTTTATTTTATATATATATAATTGTTTTGTTTTTCTATTATAACGTTTGATGTATTATATTTTATAAAAATTCAAGTATATCATTATAATCGCTTTCTTTTTTATCTGCATTTTAACATAACATTGTATTTCGTCTCAGCTATTATAAAATGACAAAATTTTTATTAATTAGTTAATTGATCAATCGCACTCTATCACTGTTCACTGAATATTAAAGCTAGCTGGCAGGCAGGTAAACGACTGACTTTTTAATTTATATATAATATATAACATTTTTTTATGTCATAACTTTGATATATTATATTTTATTAAAATTTGAATATATTATTATGATCGCATTATTTTTGTATACATTATGATAAAAAATTTATTATCATCGAAACTACTTTTATTAGACAGGTATGCAACTAACTACTTATTTTACATTAAATATTATATATAATTGTTTTGTTTTTGTGTTATAACGTTTGATATATAATAGGCTAAATTACATAAATGGTCACTGTCGTTTATATGGAATTACAGTTGTAGTCCCTGAAAGAATTTAATTGCACCACAAGTCCAGAAAATCGAAAAGGTGCAACATTTTGGTCCCTGAAACTAATGATGGTTAACGTTAACCATTAGTATCAGGGGCATTTTCGTCCATTTGTCTTTCAGGGACCATCTATGTAATTTTGAAACATTCTTATTCTTTTTTTTCTTTATATCATAATTTATTTTCATATATATAAATATAAATATATAAATATATATATATATATATATATATATATATATATATATATATATATATATATATATATATATATATATATATATATATATATATATATATATATATATATAGTATTTTGTTATCTTTTAATTAGTCAAATGTAACATTTTATTTTTTTAAATTCTATTATTTAAATTATTAATTTTTATTTGTACGTTTATTGTTATTATTAATGCTAAATTTTTTAATACATTACCATAATTATTTATTTAAGATTATTATACGATATACCTGATTCATTTTGTTTTCAATTACTTATTGGAAATCCTAATCTTTCTCCATTCTTTTTTTCATTTAGAAAAAAATAAAAATAAAAATTTGTTTTAGTTTAGTTTCGTTCAGAAAATCTAAAATTGAAATGATTTATTTTTTTCTCCATTCAAAATAATGAAGTGTTGAAGCTTTTTTCATTTCGAATAAGTATATAAACAGAATGGCCTCTTCATTGAAAATATTTAATCTAAACTTTTTAATTCTGAATGGTTCGAAAAAATCAAAAATTGAAATGGTTCGTGTAACATCCCGGATTTGAGCCCGGTACGTGGAATTATTATATTGGATTTTTAATTTATTATTGTTTTTTTGGTCTAATAGAATCCCGATTAGTGGATTATACGTGTCGGGATTGAGTTCTATGTGTCGCCGGGTTGTTATTTAGCGAATTATTATTAATTATGAGATCGTGGATTTAAATGGGCTAGAATGATATTAATTGTGAAAATGTGATATCAGGTTTGGGTTATTGGGTTTGGAACCGGCTAAATATGGAAAGCATATATAAAGGGGTTTGGTTTGAACCTTGCTTCCCTTTTCTTTCCTTATGCTTACTAAAAACAGAGAGAGAGTGTGTGTGTGTGAAGTGTGTGAAGTGTGTGTGCGTGGAGTAAGCAGCAAGGAATTAGAGTTGGTTGCTGAAATTGATTGTCATCTCCTTCAATTTTATGTTCTTGAGTTGCAAATGTAAAAGCTCCTGATCTTGTAGCATAAATTCGTGTTATATGTTGTTGAAATCATGGATATTGGCTTAAAATCTGTATGCTAGCTATATATGAGCTTTTGTGTGTGAAATGGTTCTGGAAATCGGGTTTGGGGTTTTGATTCCCCTGGAGCAGCCATTAACGTGGAACTGAGCAAACCTGTCCGTCAGTGGTCGCGGTCACGGTCGCGACCCCCTGAGCGCGGCCGCGTTGAGTGTGGCGCAGGCGTCTTGGGTTTCAACAGTGAGCCAATGCGCGGTCGTGATGAAGCGCGGCAGGGATGGCTAGAGCGCGATCGCGATATCCTCCGAGTGCGGGCCGCGATCGGTATTGTTGGGCTAGAGTTGGTTTTGGGCTTCAGCGTCTGTTTAGGGTTATTTGTTGGGTTCGGTTAGCTACAGAGTCTGTGTTATGTGTACAGGGTCAAGCCGACAGCGCATCGAGCCGCGATAGAGTTCTGTTGAGATCAGTTGCTAGTGCATAGGTAAGTACTCGAGTTCTTTTCAAAAGAGCGCTTATTTTACGAGTTGTGTTATGTATATTTTGATATGTGTATGAGACAGAGATGTGGCGCCTCATGTTTGATCCTATCTACCTTATTATATGTATTATGTGTATGAGTTCTCAGAGTATCAGCGATAAGCGATCGCGCAGGCAGACTGTCCCTTACCAGTCACAAAGTATGAGACTGTATATATACAATAATGTTATTGTCATGTCAATCATGTGCCTATTGTGTAACTAACCAGTGCTGTGTGCGGTCTGTTAGGTGGGGAACGGCGTACCCTTGAGTTGAGATGTGCACTGAGTTCTGAGCTTCTCTGAGTATCTGTGTTATCGTGATTGAACTATGTGTGATTCGTTATGTGCTTTGTATATGTTATGTGTTATCTCTGCAGAGTCTAACCCTCGCGTACTCACGAGCTTCCCACTGCTGTGTGCGGTCTGTTAGCTGGGGAACGGCGTCCCCTTGAGTTGAGATATGCACTGACATCTGAGCTTCTCTGAGTATCTGTGTTATCGTGATTGAACTATCTGTGACTCGTTATGTGCTTTGTATATGCTATGTGCTATTTCTGCAGAGTCTAACCCTCGCGTACTCACGAGCTTCCCAGCTTACATTTTCAAGTCTAACGTGTCTAAGGCAGTCAGACAGTGGGGTCACAGCCGCAGCAGCCGCCGAAGTAGGAGCTGGGATAGATCAGAGTTTGCGCGTGTGCTTGCTGTATCGTGGTAGTTGATTCTTAGGACTGTTATCTGTATTTTGTATCTGATCAGCATGTATGTTAGTATTAGTTAGATGATGTATGTCAGTTAGTTCAGCAGTTATCTGTATCAGACATGTGACATGTTGTGAAGACATTGTATTAAAGTTTTAATTATTAATGATTTGTGTAAACCCCTGACATGTGTATTATGATATTCCTGCGATAATGGCAGTTATGATATTATATTAACGTGGCTTTTTTTTGTGCAATGAGGGTGTTACAGTTCGTCAGTTTTTGATAAAAAAATATTAACATCTGAAGGCTTCGTCATTTTTATTGAAAAAATTCAAATTGTAATGGTTCATCTTTTTTAATTCTTCTTTTAATTAAGACAAAAATGATTCTTTTGTTTGAAAAAAAATCAAAATTCATAATGGTTCACGGTTTATTAAACAAAAAATCAAAATTCGTCATTGTCATTTTTTTGATAGAAAAAATTAATATTGAAATGGATCTTTTGTTTATAAAAATAAAATATCATAATGATTTATTGTGTTTTCATCAAAAAAATTTAAATTGAAATGGTTATCGATTATTTGATCGAAAAAAATTAAATCAGAATGGTTCGTCATGTTTTTTTTCACCGTTTAATTAAAACCGGAATGATTATTTTGTTTGGAAAATAAAAGATCAAAATGGTTCATCATTTCTTGATCAAAAAAAAATTTGGAATTGTTCGTTGTTTTTTGATCAAAAGATACAATTTATAATGATTCGTCAGTTTTTTGTTCGAAAAAACTAAAAACCAAATTAGTTATCATTTAGTTAAAATTAAAATGGTTAAAAAATTAAACGATGTTAGATTATTAATTTTTCCAACAATAAACGACTCATTTCGATTTTAATTTTTTCATACAAAAATTTCTCTTTTTAAACGAAAAAAACAATCAAAACTCTCGTACTTTTAATATATACAAGGAAGAAACAATGAAATACTCGTACTTTTAATATTTCCAAATGCAAAAAACTTCAACATGTTATTATTTTGAATTTTTTGAATAGAAAAAAAATATAAATCATTTTGGTTTTAGGTTTTCTGAACGAAAATAAACTAAAACTAATTTTTATTTTTATCTTTTCTAATTGAAAAAATAATGGAGAAAAAATTGGATTGTCAATAACTAATTGAAAAAAATGAATCAGATTTATCATATAATAATCTTAAAGAAATAATTATGGTAATATATTAAAAGGTTAACATTAATAATAGTAATAAACATACAAATAAAAATTAATAGTTAAAATAAAAAAATAAAATGTTACATTTGAATAATTAAATGATAAGAAAAGAAAGACAATATGTGTGTGTATATATATATATATATATATATATATATATATATATATATATATATATATAGAGAGAGAGAGAGAGAGAGAGAGAGAGAGAGAGAGAGAGTCAGGTTCAAAAAAGTACCACTCGAAATCAAGTGCACCCGAAGGTACCAACCTTAAAAAACTTTTTTTAAATTTTTTTTCTCATAACCATGTTTAATCTAATGTTATACACATGATATATGAATTTCACATACATTCACACATTCTGTGTCCTTAAAAATTATGTGAATGGTCAATACATGTTTATGTGAATGATCATCCATGTGAATGGTCATTTCACACAATGTGAATGGTGTGAATGACCATTCACATGATCTTTTTTTTTTACCATTCACAAGATTTATGATGTTGCTTCTTTTGAAAAAAAGTCTTATAATGTTGTCTTATACATGTCTATTCAAAAAAAATATATGTGAATGATCATTCACATTAGGGTACGCTGGGTACGCTGGAATCTTATAGGTACGCTGATGAACCTGATTCTATATATGATTTAGGTTCAAAAGAGTCTATTTAAAAATCCAGTGTACCAAGGGTACCCATCCAAAGCCGCAAGATTAAATAAATCAATGGTTGTGATCAAAAAAATGAAACTCTATGCGGGTCCCCCTTTTTTTAGCTGGAAGGGTATTTTCGTAATTACAGCAATCATTCACATACATATAAAATGAGCATTCACATTACTTATTTGATCATTCACATTACTTAATTATTCATTCACAACACTTATTTGATCATTCACAATAATTATTTGACTATTTACCATTCTTTTACACTTGTTTGATCATTCACAATAATTATTTGACTATTTACACTTCTTCTATAATTATTTGATCATTCACATTACTTAATTGACCATTCACATTACTTAATTGACCCTTCACATTACTTAAATGATCATTCACATTACTTAATTGACCATCCACATTACTTAAATGATTATTCACATTACTTAATTGACCATTCACATTATTTAAATGATCATTCACATTACTTATTTGATCATCCACATTACTTAATTGTTCATTCACAACACTTATTTGATCATTCACAATAATTATTTAACTATTTACACTTCTTTTATAATTATTTGATCATTCACATGATTTAATTGACCATTCACATTACTTAATTGATTATTCACAACACTTATTTGATCATCACATGAATTATTTGACCATTCACAATAAGTATTTGACTATTTACAGTTCTTTTACACTTATTTACCATGCACGTTAATTACTTGACCATTCACACTTCTTCTACACTTATTCGATCATTCACAATACTTTTATGATCATTCACAACACTTATTTGATCATTCACAAATCTTCTACACTTATTTGATCATTCACAACACTTATTTGATCATTCACAAGAATTATTTGATCATTCATAGTATTTATTTGATCATTCACATTAATTATTTGACCATTTATAATAAGTTTAGAAAAAGTGTGAATGATCAAATAATTATTGTGAATGATCAAATAAGTGTAGAAAAAGTGTAAAAGTCCAATAATTATTGTGAATGATGAAATAAATACTTTAAATGGTCAAATAATCATGTGAATGATCAAATAATTGTTGTGAATGATCAATTAAGTAATGTGAATGGTCAATTAAGTAATGTGAATGATCATTTAAGTAATGCGAACGATCAATTAAGTAATGTGAATGGTTAATTAAGTATGTGAATGATCAATTAATTAATGTGAATGATCATTTAAGTAATGTTAATGATCAATTAAGTATTGTGAATGATCAAATAATTATAAAAGAAGTGTAAATAATTAAATAATTATTATGAATGATCAAATAAATGTACAAGAAGTATAAATAGTTAAATTAGTTGTTGTGAACGATCAATTAAGTAATGTGAATGGTTAATTAAGTAATGTGAATGGTTAATTATGTAATGTGAATGATCAAATAATTATAAAAGAAGTGTAAATACTTAAATAATTATTGCGAATGATCAAATAAGTGTTGTGAATGAACAATTAAGTAATGTGAATGATCAAATAAGTAATGTGAATGATCTTTTAAATAATATGAATGATCAATTAAGTAATGTGAATGATCATTTAAGTAATGTGAATGATCATTTAAGTAATGTGAATGATCAAATAATTATACAAGAAGTGTAAATAGTCAAATAATTATTGTGAATGATCAAATAAGTGTAAAAGAATTGTAAATAGTCAAATAATTCTTGTGAATGATCAAATAAGTGTTGTGAATGAATAATTAAGTAATGTGAATGATCAAATAAGTATTGTGAATGCTCATTTTATATGTATGTGAATGATCGCTGTAATTACGAAAATACCCTTCCAGCTAAAAAAAGGGGGACGCGCATAGAGTTTCATTTATTGATCACAACCATTGATTTATTTAATCTTGCGGCTTTGGATGGGTACCCTTGGTACACTGAATTTTTAAAGGGACTCTTTTGAAACTAAATCATATATATATATATATATATATATATATATATATATATATATATATATATATATATATATATGTATGTATATACATATATGTATATAGGCACACACGCACACATATATTGTCTTTCTTTTTTTGAACTTAACGTAAGTTTGAAGGGTTTGAATATAAATAGGTCAACAGTGTTCATTTAATGCATCTACCTTCGAATTTATACTCTCGAACTTACCTGCGATCTCAAACTTACCCACGAACTTATCGATCTTCGATTTTAAAGGACTATTTCTCGAAGTTTGACACTTTTTTCTCGAACCTATCCACACAATTGATTGTTTTGAACCAACAATCACTAAGTAAGTGTACTATTTGGTTCTATTTAATGGCTAAAATCGACAAATTTTAGAGTTTTTGCATCATTTAAAACTAGGTGGTTGAAATCACAAGTTTTAGGACTAGACTCTACAGTTAATTAAGTCTAAATGGGTTAAAATCGTGGTTTTGAAGTTTAAGATGACCGACTTCGAACTTGTTCAACATGATTCGAACTTGTTCTTCAGATTCGAACTTGTCAGGACTTCGAACTTGTCAAAAATATCTATAAGTTCAAGTCAAACATGTTCGAATAGTATTCTCGAACTTAAGTAAGTTTGAAGGTCAAAAGACTCTTCGAACTTAAGTAAGTTCGAATGACTAAATTTAAGTAAGTTCGAAGATGTTCAAATTCAAACTTAATGAAGTTCGAATTTTAACAAGTTCGAAGAACTTAAATTTTTCAAATTTAATTTCTAATATTTTATGTGTTTGATTTACGTGCAGAGATGGGAGATCGAGCGTTCTTCAACAAGCATAACATGACCATGTCAGTTGACCTTCAGCTGCGAGAAGCTCAACCTTACCGACAGATGCTCGAATTTCTGTCACAATATCGTGTGACGTACACTCTTACGCATATCGAACAAATAATTCTACCATACGTTCGCCAATTCTGGTAGTCGCTGCAAGTAGATTGCACTGTTACCCCAAAGTTCTGCGTGCAAGGGTCGGTGGCCGTCCAATTGCATTTTTCGGCCGATCATCTTCGAGCAATTCTGTTACTAGGATCGATGGAGCAAGAGAATGGTCCAATAGACTTCCCAACTCCTATAAGGCAGGCGGTGTAAGGTCTACCACTGACAGATCTATCTAGACGCGGATCCGTTAACGAGTGCGGAATCCTCGTTGACGGTTAGACGGACAACTCTCAACCAACGGAAACACGGAGACTATTAGACGCTGAACGAACGACACACGAACGATCCTACGTACTAATTCTCTCCGAAACGGGACTCACCTAGCTGATAAACTCGAGATCGCCTATTGCTAAATTCCTCACGAATTCTGCCAAAGGTCTGCTAATCAATCGAGTCTATCCCTAATTATAGACCCTGATTCGAGTCTGTTGTGGGCCAACCTCGAATCTGGCCTAAGGCCTCATTCGAATCTGTCCATCTGACAGATTCGAATCTAACCTATTCGAATCTAAGGATACATTCGAATCTATCACAGATTCGAATGTCTTCCTTTACATATTCGAATCTAACCAATACACTTAAACACTTACGTGATGAAACTTATGTTTTAACTTATGCTTGACATACTCTTTGACTTTTATGCTTGAACTTCTTGTAATATGTTACATCAAGTTCAAACACACAATCAATAACAGACAAACACATATTAAACATATATATCAAAACACTTGTTAATATTCAGAATATTACTTAAATCATAACGCAGATCGATTAGACTGCTGTCGTCACACAGGGTGTACCAACAGACTCCCCCTTGACGATAGCTTCTAATTATTTACATTACATCAAATTTAAGTACTAGAGCTATAGACGCTACTACCTGCATACAACCCTGCATCTATACAAACTTTAACTACCTTTTGGAACTTCCTGGCTTCAGATCTCCATGGTTCAGTGAAGAATATAGGCTGATCGTGAAGCTTCTTCAGGTCGTCCTTAGATAGGTTTATCAAATGCAGTGGGTCGTATACCTTCAAAATTACCTGCTCGTCTTGATCCTCCATTATAGCTTCAGCAGTATCAATCTCCAGGTACCACCACTTCATGTTGCTCAAAACATTTTGTGGCATTGGCTTCATTGGCACTTTTTTTAAGCATTTGACTGGCTTATAGATCATTCTAGCCCAAGGTCTTCCAGTATGAGGATCTATCCTTGATCCATCCTCGACCCTTTTGCCTGATCTCGGCTTAAGCCTCTCAAATTTGCCTGATCGCCCTTCTTTCCTTATAATTCTTTCAATAACGCTCGCGTAGGGATCATTTCCAATGTTGATCAGCTCCTTCCAGGCTAACTCTTTAACTTCAATCTTGGGCAACGAATTAAACGCTTTCAATGTCCGCCTCAAGTATTGAAGTCCATCCCTTCTCTTCAAAATAAACAGCTGCAGTTCTCTATCAAAGAACCAGCTAATAATCCCTCCAGCGAAATTTCCAGCACCTGGATTCCTCATCTTCTTCTTCATCTTCAGCTGATCTTTCTTTTCTTCCTTCTTGAACCAAAGATTTAACAGATCAGCTCTAGATGGCTCTTTCTCAGCCTCTTCAAGGTCTTTATCTTCAGCTGAGACTACTTTGATGTAATCAATATCAATCACATTATGATCTTGGCTTTCATACAGTTCAGTGATTGGTTGTGAATTGATTATTACTTCGTTAACGTGATCATCTTCATCATCTATTATTTCATCATCTGATTTCCAGTCAGCGACATCATCTGGAATAAGCTCACCTTCTTCTAAATCTTCAATATCATCTTCAAAATCAAACTCCATCAGCTCTTCTTCAATATCTTTTAGCGCATCGATCATGTCGCTATCTAAATTCCTTGAAGAACTAGCCTCTCCTCTTTCACCTTCTGCTTGACTTGGCTCCCCCTGAGATTGAGCAGCCTGAGCAGTAGAAAAATCTACTGGCTCATCCTGTCTTTGAGAGCTGGGATCATTGCCTTGGTTATCATCTTCATCATCGTCCCTCCGCCTCTGTACTTCTTGATCACGACACGACGTCTCCCCCTGAGCCTGAAGGTTTTTCATTAACTGCTCAATGAGGGAGCGCATCGATCTTAACTCGGCGGCCTGGTCACAGATGAATGTTTTTAGCTCAATATTCTCCTCTTGGATTGTTTCAACTGTCTTCTTCAATTCAGCATTTTCTTTATCTAAATTTGCATTATGTGCCTGAATTTCACCTATTGCCTTTGTTAGGCTCAGGATTTGGACATGTTGGAAATCCACTCGAGATTTGAGTTGAAGAAACTGCTGATTTTCAGCATAGGCGGTAGATGTGGATGGAATGGACTGAATGGGAGAAGGGTTGAATGGTGGTGGAATATATGGCTCATGAGGTTGCGGTGGTGGTGATGGTGGAGCTGTGGTTTGAGGTTGGGTTTGGGGGACTTCTGACTGACTGGCGGATGCAGAGGAAGACCCTTGCATGAACCGATGACGTTTGGCCCTTTGCCTCGTCAGTAGTGGAGCATCATCTTCTTCTTCAAAATCCGAATCTTCAGATTCCCTGGCCTCTCGCCTTCTCGAACCACCTTCATTGATGATCAAACGTGAACCGTAAGTTCCAATTTGAACAGATTCTGGAGCTTCAACTTCGATATCCTCCAGGTCTTCTGATTCTGTAGCGGATGATGACTCATCATTGCCAGTTTGTTCTGGCACATATTCATCAACATCTCTGAATATATCATCTGTATCTACCGGGGGACTAAGCAGCTCATCTACTAACGCTGCTGCAACATCTTCATTGGCATGTGGACCAGATGCCCATATTTCCTCCAATGTTTGAGCAATCTGCTCGGACTCGGGGACTGAATCGCGAACGGCACTTGAAGTCCCTGCTTCCTGTGCTTGTGGCTGTTCATTCGTAGTAGGCCTGGATGCCTGAATCTGAGTCGCAGATTGTCTTTGTCTTCGCCTTGGATCACTTGGACGCGCACGAAGCTGTTGTTGTTGTGGACGTTGCTGTTGTTGTTGTGGTTGTTGTTGTTGCTGACGGGCTGAACTTCTACTTCACATGCCCAGTTGGCATTATCAGGTGCCACAAAGTTCCTGTCTAAGACAGCTCCAAACAACGGACGAGCAACAGGAACAGCCAATCTTCCTCGGTGTGAGGAACAATCAGCAAATATGCGTTTCTCCATTACATTCACGCTCAAAGAATCATTTGATTGTGGCAGACTTGGCAAAAAGTGGCGTATCAACATCATCACGAACCTCGGATACAAAAGGAACCTTTCTCTCTCAGGAGCCGTGATTTGATGGATAAATTCCGAGAAAATCAGCTGCGAGAAACTAAACTTCTTATTGTATACCATCGCGATCATTGCTGATTGGATTTTTGATACTATATAATCAAAACCAGCTTTCTTAGGCGCAAAACAGACCATGAAGACATGCACCAAGAATCTCCATTGCCCAATCAGGCCACTCTTCATGTAAGACGACTTTGTTACATCTAGACTGTAACCCATTCGTTGAAAAGCCGCTTGCCTAATACTTAGTGGAAAGTCAATAGGCCCAGACTCCTCTTCCTCAGATCCTAGCTGCAACACTTGACGCAGCATATCGGCAGAGAATACCAACGGTTGCCCTGCGATTCTTGTTCTCAGCACTGTCGGGGTGACAGAGCAGTCAACTTGTAAGTGATCATAGAACTGCCGCACATATGAGATTACAATCGGAATGTTCTGAAACAAAGCGTAGCTAATTCTGGATTCAGCTAAGAAATCCAACACTTCACGAAAACCCTGCGCCTCAGGGATGTTATTATCTGGATTAAGAACCATATTGTGCTTGGGAACAAAAGCACGAAGCGCCATATCTGCACAATACATAAAATTGTTAGATTATTATTAAAAATCAATAAACTTGTTTAAATTCAAATTTGTTTTATCTTGTATTTGATTAAATACAAAATCTAACACAATTAAATTTCCACAAGTTTAATAAAATTTAAATTCAACAAAATAAATGAAGTACAGATTCGAGAGTAACAGATTCGAAGTGCCCATATTCGAATGTAATGGACAGATTCGAATATACCCTATTCGAGTCTGATGGACAGATTCGAATATCTGGTCATCTCGAATCTATTGATAGATTCGAGAAACCCATAATCAGATTCGAATGTCTATTATCAGATTCGAAAGGCCGACACCCCTTTTTCAACAAAAATCCAAGATTTTAACCATTTTGAACTAGGTAAATCACATATTTTAGTTCAACTAAGTTCTAATCACTGATTTATGCCTTTAATTTGATATTTTATAGGTCCTAACTTAGTTATTTATGAATAACCCTATTTTGACCAATAAAACATCAAAATGTGATGTTTAAGCCCAAATTTGTGTATTAAACCACCAAAATCTTGTACAATCATGTTGCTTATACCTAGATTTGAAAGTAGAATCGACCACAAAAGCTTTAGAATCGACGAAATGTCGTTTAGTGGAAATACGATAGACTCGAGAATATAGATTCGAAATCGCCACAGATAGATTCGAGAGTATAGATTCGACAACAGTAAAGTAATAAATGACTTCACTATTGACCTATATATACTAACTACCTTCGAGTCTATGCAATTTCGAGTCTACTGACAGATTCGAAGTATCTCACATTCGAGTCTGTCTTAGATTCGAAATTTCCAACACTTAGAAAAATTTCGGAAAATTTTGAAATAATTTCAACTTTTTCCAACCATTTTCTACTGTGTAGTGTAACCAGATAAACTATGCCAAATCTTTTACCCTAAGCTCAGATATTTCACGCATTGTATATTTTATCCAACTTTGAATGCACCCTCAGTAACTTTTGACCTTTTACCTAAGTAAAAACTAAACTAACTAAAATAAAATAAAATAAACTAAGGTAAAAATAAAATAAAATAAAATAAAATAAAATTTTGACTAAAAAATTTAATCTAGACTTAAGTTATAAAAATAAATTTACAAGCTAAGCTAAATACCAAACAACATATTTTTGGTGAGTATAGTCTAAGAAAGGTTCAATCAGATAGCGATGTCCGATACTAACTTTCAGTACTTAAACTTTCACACTTAGGAATTTTTTGAATTCCTTTGATTGTTTGTCGTGACATACCCACTTAGCCGATTGTTGGTATTTTACCCTGTTAAACACTATACATTCCGGAATATCCCTTGGCCTTTTTATTTATCAGGAAATTATCTTACGTGACTCAGACATAGACATACTTTTATGATCAAGGCACACAGACAAAATTCTAACTTGTTGGTATTTGCAAACTTTCTTTAAAAGACAAACATCGGACACAGGTCTGTATTCTCATACAACAAAGTGTCTTAGTTCGACTTAAGGTTTAACTTTAAAGTTAGCAGATAGCGGTGACAGGTCTGTACTGACGTACAACAAAGCGACATGTCTGCTAACCCGAATCTAAACAGAGACAACAGGTCTGTACTTACGTACAACAGAGTTGCATGTTTTCGACTCTCAGTTTTTCATGATATTTCTATTCTTTCCATTTTCAGACGTATTTGATGTTGCTATACATCCCCAGAAAGTTTGCATACCTCATTTAGACTCAATGTTTGTATGTCTTGTACATAAAAATTAAGACCGATTGGTCATACATCTAAGCTAGTGACACGCTTGACTTTTTCTAGAATATTTTATTAGCCTTGAGATTCCCTATATGTATTATGCCTACCAACACATCAAACTAAATAAAGTATAACACTTAGGATTTAGTTGCATTATGTGTGAAAGCCTAAACACTTAGAGTCTGTAACGACGGTGCTAATTTTCGTCACTTTGAACCTATGTATCTAAGACTTAACTCCTTTTCCGATATTCTCTTTTTTTTGTATTTTTGTAATTTTCTCTCTTTTTTCTTTTGTTTTTCATAGCAAAAAGCAGTAAACTAAGCTAACCTACTAACTTAATAGAAACTTACTAAAAATAGTAACTAACTAGAAACTTTCCTAAATTAGAAACTTTCCTAAATTAGCAGACTACTGAAAAAGAAAGAAATATAACAACTATAAAAGGAAATAAAATACTACTAAGGTCAATTTACTCTGGGTTGCGCATTCCATTAAGTTGAATTAAATACTCAAAACGTGACTTATCAAACGCTTTGGTAAATAAATCAGCATTATTATCTTCAGTTGCCACCTTTACCAGTTTGATCAAGTTCTTTTCAGCACAATCACGAATAAAATGATGCCTTATGTCTATGTGCTTTGTTTTACTGTGTTTAACTGGATTATTTGTTATCGCAATAGTAGATTGATTGTCTATCCTAATTGGAGTTTGAGTGTAAGCCAAACCATAATCCCGCAATTGTTGTTGTATCCACAGAACCTGTGAACAGCAACTACCAGCAGCTACATACTCGGCCTCGCACGTTGACACGGCTACCGATGTTTGTTTCTTGCATTGCCAGGATACCAGTCTCCCTCCGAGGAACTGACAACCTCCAGTCGTTGATTTGCGCGTCAAGCTGCATCCTCCGTAGTCAGAATCTGTGAACGCTTCCAACTCTAGATCTCCCTCCGCGTGATACCAAAGTCCCAGCTTCGGTTTCGACTTGAGGTATCGTAGAATCCGCTTCACAGCTTTCATATGCATCTCCTTCGGATTCGCTTGAAACCTAGCACAAATACAAACAGCAAACATAATATCAGGTCTTGAAGCAGTTAAATACATAAGTGACCCAATCATGGCCCGATATAAAGTCGGATCCACATCGGTATCACATCAGTACCCGGCCCGAGATTGTGATTCACTTGAATCGGCGTGCTGAAGTGGGCAGTCAACTTTGTTCCTTCCATCCCAAACCGTTCCAATATGTCATAGACATACTTGGTCTGATGGATAAACATGCCTTCCTTTTCTGGTCAACTTGTAACCCCAAAAAGAAATTCAACTCCCCCATAGCACTCATCTCGAACTTAGACTTCATAACCTTCTCGAAATCTTTGCACATCTGTTCGTCTGATGATCCAAAAATGATATCATCTACGTACACTTGTACCAAGATAAAATGATCTCCTTTTCTCTTCACAAATAGAGTACTATCTATCCTACCCCTCTCAAAGCCATTTTCTAAAAGATGGTTGGATAGAGTCTCATACCATGCCCTAGGTGCCTGATGTAATCCATAAAGAGCCTTATCTAATCGATATACTCTATCAGGATATTTAGGATCTGTAAACCCGGGCGGTTGTTCTACATACACCAACTCCTTCACTTTCCCATACAGGAAAGCACTCTTAACGTCCAGTTGATATACCTTAAATCCCTTGAAGGAGGCAAAAGCTAAAAACAACCTAATTGCTTCTAACCTTGCTACTGGTGCAAACACTTCGTTGTAATCGATTCCCTCCTCTTGGTTGAAACCCTTTACAACTAATCTCGCCTTGTTGCGCGTGACTATACCCCGATCGTCTCTTTTGCACTTAAAAACCCATTTGGTTCCTATTGCAATCTCCCCTCGAGGTAACGGAACTAACTCCCACACTTCTAGTTTCCTAAATTGTGACAGTTCTTCCTGCATCGCTTCAACCCAGGAGTTGTCCTTAAGTGCCATTTGCACATTTTTGGGCTCTACTTGCGATATGAAACACGAATATAGACATGTATGATATGCCTCGGAGTCGTTTATCATCGACAACAACACAGTGTTGTTATTTACACTACTCCGAGTCCTCACACCCTCGTTAGGATTTCCTATGATGCTATCTATAGGATGGTTCTTGTTAATCCTAGAGGTCTCTATTTCGTCTACCCTTAGATTATCTCCTAAGTTGGATCCTATTTCACCTAAAGGGGGAACAGGCTCAGCTTCCACATTCTCTTCCTCACGGACGTTTTCCTCAGAGGCAGAACTTGATGCTTGAGTCTGATTCTCAGTATTAGGTTCTTCTGGATTAGCAACTTCTGGAGACCCATCTACAGTCGCAGTAGACTCGGACGTAGATTCGAACGTGGTCCTTGGAAAAATATGGCCATCGTCATTTAGGTGCAGCGTCGCCATGTCTTTATCAATTGTACCTGCAGTATCATCCAAAGGAATGTTAAATGACTCAAATAACTTATCATAGTCAAATATCCATTCCGGACCAGTTTGGGGTTCATGTGTATAACTTGTGACTTCAATATTATACACAATCTCCACAGTACCACTCGTTTTGTTAAAAACCCGTTTGTTTGGTGAGTTTGGCACATAACCTAGGAAGTATCCTTCGTCAGCCTTTTCACCAAACTTCGGTTGATGTTTTGTCCTTAAAAGTGTACATGGTACTCCAAACGGTTCGAATCCAGTTAAGTTAGGTGGCCTTTTATTCAAAATTTCATAACATGTTTTGTTCAATGATTTGACTGTAAGGACTCTATTTAAAATATGGCACGCGGTATTCACTGCCTCCCCCCAAAACATGGTAGGAAGCTTTGAATCCGAAAGCATGGTCCTTGCAGCCTCAATCAAAGTTCTGTTTTTACGTTCGGCCACCCCATTCTGTTGAGGTTCATATGGTGCACTGAATTGATGCACGATGCCCTTTGATAGGCAATATACACCAATTACAGAGTTTTTAAATTCAGTCCCATTATCACTACGTATATTTTTAACCCTTGTTCCGTAGGAATTCTCCACTTGGTCTAAGAACCCGATGAGCTTTGTAGCCGTCTCGTCCTTCGTACCTAAAAAGAAAACCCAAGAAAACCGTGAGTAATCGTCGGTGATAACTAAGCAAAACCAACTACCTCCAATACTCCTTTTGTTGATTGGGCCGAAAAGGTCCATATGCAACAAATCGAATGTCGAGGTTATGGAATTCAGCTTCTTGGACTTGTGTGTCTTTTTATGTTGCTTGCCCTTCATGCACGGTAGACACTTGTCTTCAAACTGAAAGCTCTTCAGAGGCACACCTTGCACCAAACCATTCTTCGTTATGTAGTTCATTTTCCTTAGGTGCAAGTGAGCCATGCGTCTGTGCCACAAAACCGATTCCGTCTCCGAAGCTTTTGATAGTAAGCAGATCGGACCCATCGAATTATCTGGCTTGTTCATGTCGAGCATGTACAAGTCATTCTTCCTTGGAGCCCGCATCAATATCCAATCTTCAGGTATCTTGAATCCCGGCTTTAGCACTAACGCCTCAGTGTCAGTAAATAACACCGAGTTCTTCTTATCACAGATTTGAGATACACTAATGAGATTATGAACCAATTTATCAACGTGATAAACTTGATCCAATGTAATCGTCCCATTAGTGACTTCTCCAGTTCCAGTGATATTTCCACCTTTGTTGCCCGCGAATGATACAAATCCCCTATTACCCCCCTTGAAGTCTGTGAGAAGACTTCTTTCCCCCGTCATATGCCTGGAGCAACCACTGTCGACGAACCACTTGTTGTTTGGACCGGTAGTTATCTCCTGCACATGAAAGAAAATAGGTTAGTTATCACGGGGAACCCAAGCCATGACTGACTTGGTAATACCATTCTCGTCCACATACGTGAACTCTTTCAAGTACCCATCTCGCCTTTCAGGTGACTTGGGCCTTTGAACTGAATTCTGTTGTGGTGCCGAGTGATTTAGATTCACTCTTTGCCTTTGAGTAGGCATTTGTTGTGGTGCTCTAGAATAAGTCTTATTATAATGCATTTCAGACTGTGATCCCTGAGCTTTTACCGGAACATATTGTCTAACAGGAGTATGTGACCTAACTGGAGTGTGTGACCTGCTAGGTGTGGTGCTCCTATAGACTTGTTGAGGTGCTGACCTAGATTGATTAAAGACACGATTCGGTGAATTTGTCCTAACCACTTCTTTTGGTCCAACCTTAACCGGTGGTTGTTTCACAACAGGTTTTGGTGCGGCCTGCACAGTTTTCTCGGTAGGTTGAGAACTACTGCTGCTCGTCGCACTTGGTGAGGGCTTAACAGGTGTTGGATTCACTGTCTTAGGTGTAACATCAGCTTTCCTATTTGGACAGTGAGAAGCAACATGCCCTTTCTCGTGACATCTAAAGCAAGACATCTTATCCATGGACTTTTTGGTTGGTCCCTTAGATCTAGGTGTCTCACTGGTGTCTACTTCCTTTGGTACATCTATTGTGTCTGACTCTTCGACCTGGTCAGCCCATGAAATCTTCTGTTTTCCTGCAGGTGTTTCACTTGAGGAAGACACAAATTTCACTTTCTTGACCTTGACGGTTGAGTCAGTCACCTTAGGTGTATCTTCAACTTTAGTCTCAGGTGTAGGTTCAGGTAGGTCCTCTAAAACTACTGACTTGTCAGTTTTCTCCTGAGGCTGAGGCACATAGTTATCATTGAAAGGTGGAGGAATTTCGTGAAAACCTAGACCTACAGGCTTCTTAGACTGTCTTTGGGCATCTAAGACTTTCCCTAGGTTTAGGCTCGAATTCCTAAACTTTTCCAGCTTGCTATTTGCCTCTGCTACCTTAACCTTGGTCTCAGCTAGCTCTATGTCCTTGTCTTTCAAACTTTTGGTCAAGGCCTCTACGTGCTCATACATCAGTTCTATCCTAACACACTGCTCACTCAGTTTGTCTTTTAGAACAATTACATCTTGAGCATCAGCCTTAAGCTTTTCTTTTAAATCTTGTTTTATATCATTTAGGCTAGCATTTTCTATTTTTAAGTTTTTATTTTGAGCAGCTATGGTCTTATGTGAGTCTAAGACTAGATTTAACCTATCGTTAGAACTAACACATAAAGCACATAAATCACGAAATAGAGAATAAGAAAGACTAACCTTTGAGTTGTCAGATTCCACGTTGGCCATCTGAGCAGCAAACTCCAGCACGGTTTGATCATTCGCTTTCTCTACCCACATCGGACTGCTTTCCCTTGTGGTCTGCTCATCTTCATCACAACCATTCTCCGTAACTTCAGCCATGAAAGCTCTAGCGTTGGACTCCGGATGTGAACTCCAGTCATAGGAACCATCTAGCTGTCTGTCAGAAGTGACATTGGATATCAGACCCGCTAGATTGGCTTGACCCGATGAAGAACTCGGAAGATATCTCTGTTGGGACTGACTTTGGTACTGTCCTTGATGCTGACTCTGCCCCTGGTAGGTTTCTACCTTCGGTCTTTGACACTCCCTCGCGAAATGTCCCAATCCCTGACAGTTGTAGCATTTGACCTTGGACTTATCAAATCCTATCCCCTTGTTGTTCATCTGCAGATTCCTCCCAGTTCTCTTTATGAATCTCTTAACCCTCTGGGTTACCATGGCCAGTTGCCATTTCAGATCCATTTCCTCTAAGTCATCAGGGTCGACCTGATCGTAGTCTTCATCCCAAAGAGCCAGATCGTTGATCTTCCCTTGAACGCAATTTCCGTATGCGGCCACAAACGAAGCAAGCAGATTCAGATGTTCTTCCGCCGACTTTGCGCTCATTGGCATCTTCGAATAGCTCTGACTGGTCGATGCCTGTTGGACTTGAGGTTGCGGTTCTTCCGATCTTCCTAACCCTAAGAACGCGCGATTCAGTGAGTCTTCGGACTCTGGTGGCGATGACGTTTCTCCGGTGAAAAACGCTGTAGCACTCTTCTGATCAGCTGTCACTGATGATTTTGATGTCTTTCCAAAATACATCGCCGGATTTTGGACTTGCTCGTAATCAGTCTCAGCCTTTATCATTTCGAAGTGATATGCCCTCAACGTTCCCACGATGTCATCCAGTGATTGAGCATAGTATTTATCTTCATTCAGCTTAATCATAGCCACATACATAGCCCATTTGGCCGGTAGGGCATCAAGAAGCTTGTTGTTCTTGTCTGTGTCAGAATACTCAATACCATGACTTTCAAGCTCTGTTATCAGATGATAAAATCGTGTGATAATATCATCCAACTGTTCATCCTTAAGAGCCTTGAAAATTGCAAACTGTTGGGTCAACAGCTCTGTACGCTTTCTACGTACCCGTGGATTACCCTCACACCTTTTCTGAAGAGACTCCCAAAGCTCTTTCGACGTCCTCTGAGTCCGAAATGTGTGCAAGATATCTTGAGGTAACGCCATTCGGATAATGGAGAAAGCTTTGTTTTCGGCTTCAAACAGTTTCTTGTCATCCTCTTTCATCATTGGTATGAAAAACAATGATTTCGACCAAAAACGTGAAAAACGACAAAATGTTTCCCGAATATGAATTTGCTAAGCTCAAAAACACGTTTTTGAGAGAAAAACCGTCCAACTAGCGTCAAGAAACCTAGAATGTATCTGATGAACACGAAGAACACCACGAACACTCCGTAGGCTCTGATACCACTTGTAAGGTCTACGACTGACAGATCTATCTAGACGCGGATCCGTTAACGAGTGCGGAATCCTCGTTGACGGTCAGACGGACAACTCTCAACCAACGGAAACACGGAGACTATTAGACGCTGAACGAACGACACACGAACGATCCTACGTACTAATTCTCTCCGAAACGGGACTCACCTAGCTGATAAACTCGAGATCGCCTATTGCTTAATTCCTCACGAATTCTGCCAAAGGTCAGCTAATCATTCGAGTCTATCCCTAATTATAGACCCTGATTCGAGTCTGTTGTGGGCCAACCTCGAATCTGGCCTAAGGCCTCATTCGAATCTGTCCATCTGACAGATTCGAATCTAACCTATTCGAATCTAAGGATACATTCGAATCTATCACAGATTCGAATGTCTTCCTTTACATATTCGAATCTAACCAATACACTTAAACACTTACGTGATGAAACTTATGTTTTAACTTATGCTTGACATACTCTTTGACTTTTATGCTTGAACTTCTTGTAATATGTTACATCAAGTTCAAACACACAATCAATAACAGACAAACACATATTAAACATATATATCAAAACACTTGTTAATATTCAGAATATTACTTAAATCATAACGCAGATCGATTAGACTGCTGTCGTCACACAGGGTGTACCAACAGATTCCCATCCGTCACTTCCTCCATCGTCGTCATGATTTTCATAAGAAACTTGTGATGGCGTGCGGATACGTTGTGGTCTTTCAGTCTCCAATCGGTCCATTCTTTCATGAATTTGGTTGAATTCCGTTCTCATCAATCGTCGCATTTCCTCCATCATGGCTTGAACTTGAAGATTAGGAGGAGGTTGCTCATCCGTCATTTTTTTTGCTACAAAATAGAAGACAAAAAGTAATAACAATAAAAATATTATTTCCTCCCCGCACTCCCTTACGTGTTTCACTCAAAATTATGTTCACTCGATTCTCGTGTATGTTGTGTTTGGCTTTTAACCTCTAATGATCTTACCACACCGCCTTTTACCACTCTTTTTAACTCTTAAAGTTCAAAACAAACTAAAAGAAATCAAAATCAAGTGGGCTTGTGGCCTTGAGGAATTCAAAACATACCAAACAACTTTAAGAAGAGATTTGACAAAACCAAATATAACAAGATGAACAATGCTAGTAGTACGTAAATAGAAAAGGAAATGAAAATAAAGAAAACTAACAAGAATTATAATTTACTTTGCGTTCCTTTTTTTTGTCTTTTCTTTTGCGCTTTTTTTTACCCTTTTTTTTTTATCTTTTTTTGTACTTTTTTTTTGCGATTTCTTTTTTTTTTTTTTTTTTTTTTTTTTTTTTTTTTTTTTTTTTTTTTTTTTTTTGCTTGTGTTTTTGCTTCCTTTTGTTTTTAGGAACAAATGATGCAAAGTATGAATAAACAGAAAAAAAAACTAAAGAACTCGTATGATCCCCTAAAAAATCAATTAGTAGCAACCAAGTCAATTTTTGACAGGATCCACTACAAACATGAACCACAATGCAATGATGAAGAGAAGAAATTAAAATGAAAGGACGAATAGAAATAAAGTAAAAGATGATACGAATGAAATATAAAGTAGAAAACAAACCAATAGAACTTGGCTCTGATACCAAATGATGTGATCTCACCCGAGGAATGTGTGATAGATCACGATTGCCCGATCGTTCTAATGGTTGTTTCAAGTAACTTGGATAGGACCGCGACCCATTGTCTATAAACAAGACAAGAACCTTGGTATAAGTGGAACCGCGACCCGTTGCCTATATACGAGGCAAGAACTTTGGTATAGAGAACGCCACAATCAACCCCACCAAGTTGATTGATAAGTTTCGAACGCCACAAGCTAAAACACTCGATAAGTTCTAAAAGTTCGTAAGGAACAATAAGAGTTAAAAACTCACAATTTTACTCAAAATGAAGGATGATTGAAATGGTTACATTGAGTGCCTATTTATAGGAGAAAATATAAGACCAACTACTTATCTAGATAAGTTGCACAAGCTATCACGATAAGCTATCAAATAAGCAAGACTACTTATCAAAAGGGCATTATTGACATTTCACCACTTGAAGCTTCTAGTAGGTATTAATCATGCAAGTAACTTCTATCTCTTTATCTCCTCCAAGTAAATGACCATAATGTTGAGAAAACCTTCAAAATGCCTTGAATTTAATCTTTGACAAGTTCTTTAACATGGACACCTTTATGGGCAGATTCATGGATGTGGCTAAGGACATATTTTGGGCCCTTTTTATTCTTGAAAATATAGGAAAAAGGCTAAGGTTGAAGTGGGCTTTTATTTCACTCAAATTGGGCTTAAAATGAGGAAGTTATGGCCAAAACAATGCACATGGGTGGGCTTGGCCGAATTTTATTTATTTTTGGGCTTTTGTGGATTAAAGTGAGAACTTGGGCTCCAAAACTTGGACTAATATTAGTCTTCAACTTGGATCAACATTAGGAAGCGTGCTTGGTTGTTTTGCGAACAAACGGGAGCTTGATTCCGACAATATTTAATCATTCCATTGAGAGCATCCTGGAACATCTTGGATTTTGATCTTGTGATAGGTCCGATCTTCCACCTTAACGGATCTTCGTCATCTCGGTCCCTGGACAGGTTCTCATCAACATGATATCTTTAATGTCGTTCTATTTTGCATGTTTTAGAAATCCAAGAATAAATTTGAAGTTATTCTAAAACTATTCCATAGCTGCTTGTTGTCGTGGGAACCACAACGAGAATTAAAAAGGCTACTGTGGTTTTTGGGTGATATTCATGGGTGATGAATATAGCAAAGGTTGGACCAAATTCACAGGTATTTGTTGCGAACAAATATTGGATTGACCCACCGATTGAGACCACTTTGTGGATCATAGTCATGAGTCGTCTCAAAAAGGTAATCCTTAGTACCTGAGATGTCTACATACTTTAGTGCGGGTGCTACTGTACATTTGGCCTAACATAACGTCATCCGTAACTGGGTGATCATAACGGTTCGAGGCTGGTTGCAGTGGGAGTCGTGCTGGAGGCCTAGATAGTCAATATGGGATTTGCACCTTCTTTTAACTAAGAAGAGATATTTCTGGGCCCCTCGGCGATCGATACTGACAGAAATGCATGGCCATGCTCGGACAGAACTGATGTGTTCTAATCTGTCTGTTTCAGTTCAGTATGAGATCAGGGAGTCGAGAAACATAATCGTGTTTGCTACGGTTGATCTAATCCATGCCTAGCTTTCACATTGAAATATCGCGATGCATGAGATATAACCTAAGTTTCTTTTTGGAAGGCTGTTTCAACAAGAATGCCCGAATGGGAGTCAGAGTTTTTATGACCTTGGTTGCCTAAAGTGTCTAGCCATGACCTCCTTTAGGCGCATGCTGCAGGACAGTATGTCGTCTTACACAAGTGGGAGTATGTTAGTGTATGGTGTGTAAAGATGACATTACTACTGCATCATGGCTGATTTCATAAAACACTTGAGGGTCACACCGATGAGCACAACTGAGCAGATGCAATTAAACTATTGAATAAATAATATTGGATATTGTTTATGACACGAAATGATCATTGAGATTTAAGTAATAGATGATTAATTATATCTCAAAGTACGGGGACTAAAAGTGCAATATTAGATATTGTATTGATTGTCATTGGATGATAATTAAATAATTATCTGGTCTTTTATTTATTATTTGATATTAAATAAAAGATTGATTTATTTGAATCAGTATTATCATCTATTATTGGATAATTGGATGGATAATTATAAACAAATAAATAATAGATAATTATAAATAATTATCTAGTCATTTATATATTATTAGATAATGTATAAAAGATTAATATTATTTAAAGGGTATATAATTATAGAGATAATTATATAAGGTTTAAATAATAAATATAATTATTAAGATATATATTATATTATTATATTAGAGTTTGATTAAAACTAAAACTCTTAATTATTAACACACGACACACACACATTCGATGTGTGTGGTGTGTGTGGGTTTTGTGGGGTTTTCCAGCCGTACCAAAACTCAAACACGTATGTGTTTTGGTTTTCCCCGTTTCTCGTGTGTTTGATTGCATACCTGGCGCCGCTCGATCGTGTCATCACCGGTGGATACCGAAAGCATCCTGTTCGTGTATTCTTGTCATTGAATACAAAGGTACGGATTTTATTGTTTTCATATTTACTTATCTTATGTTTTACTTGATGATCCGTGTACGGAATTCGTAATTTTTAAAAAGCTTCCGCTGTGCGTTAATAAGATTAATGTTTATGTTTTTAAGAAAAACTATACGAATTTCTAACAGTGGTATCAGAGCCAGGTTAAGTAACATAATGATAGTATTATTCGAGTATTTATGTCCAACGATCTTAAAGTTTCGATTTTTAATAATTAAAATTGTTTAAACGGTCGAAATCAATAATTAAAATGTTTAAGGTTTTGATTTGGCTTGTAGAAAATCGACCAAAGGTTTTGGAATCCTTATGGTGATAATCGGCCAACCTTGGAGTTTTTCGGAACTCGGGATTTTGAAACCTTAGTTCGTTTTATTTAGTTGATGTTTGATTGTTTAAAAGTGTTAATTGATTAAAAGTCGAAAAATTAAACGTTTCGGTTCGCGAAATCAAACCTAGAGATTTCGGCCATGGGTTGAGACCCATGACCTCTCGGTTGTGATGTGGTAACCGAAGTGATGGATTATTTGTTCCGTCATGTCGTTTAATTCACGGTTAAACTCGAACGATTAAATTAAATGCGTTAAAATCGAATTAATAAATCAAAAGTGTTTGGCTATTAATATTTAAACATTTGTGACTAAATATGTTTTGGTTTTATAATATTAAAGTGGAGACTTTATTAGTTTTTTTTTATAAAATTCGCAAATCGGTTTAAATATCATTCGATTCGATAATTAAACGATTAATTGGAATATGGAATCGAAATAATCAAAGTGAGTTGATTAAAGGCTTCGATTAATTTCAGCCGTCAAAGGGTTTTATACCATACTTGTTTTCGGTTCATATGGGTTATTGAACTCGAGTATGAGTCGGTTAACTAAGTTGGTTCGTTTCCGTTTTCCGGTAATTCGTCGTTTAAATTAAATCGGTTTTAATTAAAAGTTAAGTTTTAATGTTGAAATTAAAATTAATGGTAATTTTAATTTATAAACTAGACTTAATTTATGCATTTAATATTTAGTTCCATAAAATGCATTATTAAATTAAAGGGAGTTTAATTCAGGGATTCTATTTTCAAATTGATGAAATCGTGACTTTGAGTTTTTCATGCTCGGTCATGGTTTAATGTTTTTGAGATTTGATCTCGACATTAACCTTTTTGGTACAAATCGTTTAAAACCATAAAGAAAAGTTTTTGGTGTTGTTTAAAGATGATCAAATTTTGGTAAATTGTTTATTAAGAAAATTGACATTTTAACTAAAGTTTAGTTATTTATTTTTGAAAAGTGTTTCAATTAAATAATAGTTAATTGATAATTATTTAAAGGAAGTTTAAATTATTTATCAATATTATTTGAGAATAAAACTATATTTATTAAAAGTTGTTTAATAAAAAGTTTCTTAAAATAGTAAGTTTAAGTTTCAAAGGTGTTTGAATTGTTAATTGAATATTTTAAGAAAAGTATAGTTATGAATCCAAAGATAATGCAATGATGGAATTAAATTTGAAATTTTTCGGGAAAAAGTTTCTTATTATGGAAAGCGTTCCTAAATTTCGAGTTTACGAACCGTATTAAATTTAAGAACGATAGTGGACATGATTACTTAAATTAATGGTGGATTAATTGGTTTTGGAATTATTTTCATGTCAAGATGAAAATGAATTCTCGATTATTTACAAGCTTTACTGCTTTATTTATGTTTGTGACATAGCCGAGCCTTGAGACCCCTTGTTTGTGATGGTTGTTTATTTAATCGTGATGTTTGCTTTTTTTATTATTGGTTATTTTTGGGAAGGCCTGCGTGCCATTGGAATCCCGGATTTATGATGTAATCTGTAATAGGTTAGAAAATAGGCAAATGTATTTAGATTAAAATTATGTAAAAATCTTGGCGAAGATGTCCATCAAGAAGGAGGTCATTCATCAAGGACGCTTGGTGACATCATCGGATGTTGAGGCTAGTGGGAGCTGAAAGAGTTCATCCTTATTGCCTTGTGTGTTGATTTTGTCCCTTAGGTTTTGACCTAATTGGTTTGTCCGTATGGCTCTCGGAAACCAATTTAGTTTCGGCAAGGCTATGTCACCGTGTGGTTGTTTGTTTTATTTCTTGATGTTTTATTTATATCTGCGTGGTTGTGGTGACAAAGTAGATAAATGAAAGAAATCAAAACTACAATCATTTTTGATGAAAAGTTAAAGTATTTAAAAGGAAGTTTAAATTGGAAACTTTAATTATTTTGTCAGGTGTTAGATATGACATTTTTATGAAATTAGTTTTTCAAATAAAGGAGATTTATTTTTAAAATGTCATATGATCAAAGAGTTGAAATTCTTAAAACTGGTACATTAACTGGATTGTTTACCAGAATAGGTGGTGTGTAGGACAGTCTTGCTCGGGCTGTGGAAGTTCCAAAAGGTTTAAAACCGAAAGGATCCTGCCCGCAGACTAACCTGACTGGCCACTAGTTCTTGGTAAGGGACTGGTTATAAACCCAAATTAAAAATCTGACACAGCACACCGTCCATATAGTGGCACTCACGGTGACCGGTCGTCGTAAGTAGGTTCAGCCTTCGTTGGGTGCTTACGCCGCAAACTCGGAGAGCTGTGAGGTAAGCACTGCGGATCCTAAGTGAGACTTGGGCCAGTGACTTGCAGTTGTTATATGGTGTGTGTCAGTGGTGGTTCCTCAGTAAGACTGTTGCCCAAGGTGTGGATGAGATTAAACATGATCAATTTAAGAAATTGAAAATCTCATAAGATCTAAGAGTTGCAAAGGGGTTGTAATTGGTAATAAGTTGCCTGCCTGAGTAGCTTATTCATGTAGGTTCAGCCTCCGTTGGGTGCATGAATAAGTAAAATGGTTCTTAGGATTAATAAATCATTTTCTAAATTTTGGGTTATTGATTTATTAATGGATAATCAAATACTAATTTTTGAAAAATTGTTTAAGATGATTGAAAAAGACAGAGGTAGAAGCGGTTTAATAATAACAATGACAATAACAGTAATAACAACAATGATAACGTCAAATATCCTTTTCCCACTTGAAAATCCTCCCCAAAAGCACATGTTGCTACTTTGAGGTCCATTCGGGATATGGAGAACTCAAAAGAGGCAACTTCCTGAACTGGGAGTAAAATCTGACAAATGTTCTGAGTACAGGGTGAAAGTCGTATATTCTGGAAAGGGCACCAGAACCTGCTCCTGCAGAGACTGCTACAGTTGAGGAGAGAAATCTCCACAAGAAGCACTCTGAGGATTCGGTAAATGTTTCCTGTCTAATGCTAGCGACCATGACATCTGAGCTGCGGACTAGCCTTATGGACGTCTTAGCTTGACAGATGTATCGCCAGCTAAAGGATATGTTCCAGACTCAGGCTCGGACTGAGAAAGATATACGACAAGGGCTCTGAGCTCCTGCAGAATGGCAGAAGGAACAACTGTTAGATCCCATGCGCTGAAGATGAAAGGTTATTTGGATCATCTTAGCAGACTTGGGTTACCCGTGACACAGGACATGACCACGAATCTAATTCTCAATTCCTTATTGAATGAATTTTAACAATTTGTAATTTGTTACAATATGCACGTAGAAGATGATTAGTGGGCTGCATCGGATGCTATAGACTGCTGAGGGAGTGATTGAGGAGAGAATATAGGGAAAGAGACGGAAAGGAAAGTAAGTTTCCAAGCTGGAGGATAAAGCTAACAAGTAGCTAAAACCTAGAACCAGAGAAGTCAAATCCAAGGATGACAAATTCTTTGAGTGCTAGGAAACTGGGCACTGGGAAAGGAATTGTCCCAAGTACTTGGAAACGGTCAAGGTTGACCGCATTGAGACTTCGTGTATCTAAATCAGTCACTTCTATTGTTCTTGGATATGTGATACCCAATTGAACAAAGTTTCATGCATAATGTCTGCAATGACTAAAATGAAGTGAAAAGAGATGACAAATTCAGTAGGAGCATAGAGACATCTTAGAGAATACTCTGCTGGACACTATTTTCATGTCATCAATAGTTTATCATGGTGTAGTATACAATTGATTGAATTTCTTGCAAGTATTTTTGGGATAAATAAAAAATTTTTGGAGTTAAAAATTTGTTGCTTGAAATTCCTATTGTTTAAGATTACTAAACCATTATTATAGACTATTGATTCAAGTGGAACTTGAATAGTAACTTGTCAATGGAGATTGGACAAGCTAGTAGTCATATTCAGATAAAAAGGGTTACCATGTTGTTGTGTAAATTGTTCAAGTGTTCAAATGAAGTTTCATCGAACTTGTTAATTCTTGAAAGCTTGTTTAAGAGATTATATGAGTTGGATAGTCACCTGTGATTATATAGATGAAACTAATAAAATGCAGAATTAAATGTAAAGGAGTTACATGGAGGTTAATTCACTTCACTTGTAAGAAATAATTAGACTTGAGAAGTCAGGATTGTTTAGACAAGAAGTAATTGCATTTTATAAAATTACATGTGAAATGTATACAACTTGTGTGGTGGTTAGTCAAGTAATAGCATTTGACTTGTTTAAACACTCGTCGACAAACTTGACGGAACACTACAACAAAATGATGTCGATAACCAGGTTCTGGTGGTTATGGATACATATCACAAATGTTGAACACAATGTTATTAAAAATATTTTGATATAGATAAACCGCATACTGTCATATTCAAGACTAAACATCTAAACGTATCACTAGTAGCAAATAATCATAATTGCTAGAGCTCCTAAATTTTAATCCTGGTGTCTTTATGAGTGATTTACCAGTTCCTATAAAGATAATGGATATAAATTTGTATGGAGATTCAGATTGGATCTGAATAATATTACAAGAAGTTGTAATAAAGAACTAGTGTAATTTTTCAAAGATAAACGGTAATGGAAGTTAAGTCAGTTAACTAGAGAACACTCCCACTAAGATCATGTCTGAAATTAAATTTTCGATAGATCGTATTACCGTTACATTTGATAAAGGAACAGTAGCATTAAATTGATGGAAGTCATGTTGTGTTTATTGAGATAAAGGAGATCAACATGATATCTTTAATGTCGTTCTATTTTGCATGTTTTAGAAATCCAAGAATAAATTTGAAGTTATTCTAAAACTATTCCATAGCTGCTTGTTGTCGTGGGAACCACAACGAGAATTAAAAGGCTACTGTGGTTTTTGGTTGATATTCATGGGTGATGAATATAGCAAAGGTTGGACCAAATTCACAGGTATTTGTTGCGAACAAATATTGGATTGACCCACCGATTGAGACCACTTTGTGGATCATAGTCATGAGTCGTCTCAAAAAGGTAATCCTTAGTACCTGAGATGTCTACGTACTTTAGTGCGGGTGCTACTGTACATTTGGCCTAACCTAACGTCATCCGTAACTGGGTGATCATAACGGTTCGAGGCTGGTTGCAGTGGGAGTCGTGCTGGAGGCCTAGATAGTCAATATGGGATTTGCACCTTCTTTTAACTAAGAAGAGATATTTCTGGGCCCCTCGGCGATCGATACTGACAGAAATGCATGGCCATGCTCGGACAGAACTGATGTGTTCTAATCTGTCTGTTTCAGTTCAGTATGAGATCAGGGAGTCGAGAAACATAATCGTGTTTGCTACGGTTGATCTAATCCATGCCTAGCTTTCACATTGAAATATCGCGATGCATGGGATATAACCTAAGTTTCTTTTTGGAAGGCTGTTTCAACAAGAATGCCCGAATGGGAGTCAGAGTTTTTATGACCTTGGTTGCCTAAAGTGTCTAGCCATGACCTCCTTTAGGCGCATGCTGCAGGACAGTATGTCGTCTTACACAAGTGGGAGTATGTTAGTATATGGTGTGTAAAGATGACATTACTACTGCATCATGGCTGATTTCATAAAACACTTGAGGGTCACACCGATGAGCACAACTGAGCAGATGCAATTAAACTATTGAATAAATAATATTGGATATTGTTTATGACACGAAATGATCATTGAGATTTAATTAATGGATGATTAATTATATCTCAAAGTACGGGGACTAAAAGTGCAATATTAGATATTGTATTGATTGTCATTGGATGATAATTAAATAATTATCTGGTCTTTTATTTATTATTTGATATTAAATAAAAGATTGATTTATTTGAATCAGTATTATCATCTATTATTGGATAATTGGATGGATAATTATAAACAAATAAATAAGAGATAATTATAAATAATTATCTAGTCATTTATATATTATTAGATAATGTATAAAAGATTAATATTATTTAAAGGGTATATAATTATAGAGATAATTATATAAGGTTTAAATAATAAAGATAATTATTAAGATATATATTATATTATTATATTAGAGTTTGATTAAAACTAAAACTCTTAATTAATAATTAATAATATATATATATACGCATGCGGCACATGTATATATGAAAAAGAGAATATATATATATGGATATATAACCCTAAAGAGGGAGTGATGGATGGACTCTAGATAAACACACGACACACACACACATTCGATGTGTGTGGTGTGTGTGGGTTTTGTGGGGTTTTCCAGCCGTACCAAAACTCAAACACGTATGTGTTTTGGTTTTCCCCGTTTCTCGTGTGTTTGATTGCATACCTGACGCCGCTCGATCGTGTCATCACCGGTGGATACCGAAAGCATCCTGTTCGTGTATTCTTGTCATTGAATACAAAGGTACAGATTTTATTGTTTTCATATTTACTTATCTTATGTTTTACTTGATGATCCGTGTACGGAATTCGTAATTTTTAAAAAGCTTCCGCTGTGCGTTAATAAGATTAATGTTTATGTTTTTATGAAAAACTATACGAATTTCTAACAATTATTATTAGATTAAATTACATAAATGGTCCCTGTGGTTTGCATAAAACTTTGGATACGGTCCCTGTAGTTTCAAATTTGCATAAACAGTCCTTATTATCACTGTTTACTTGCAAAAATAGTCCCTCTGCCGTTAACTTTAACAAACAAGTGGTTAAATTTTTTATAATGATCATTTTACCCTTTTCTTTGATAACATTTTGGTCCCTCAAGTTTGTAGTTCATTTTAGTTTTGGTTCCTCAAGTAAATTTTTTTATTTAACTCTTTTATTATTATTATTATTATAACTATTAGAGTAAATTACATAAATCATCCCTGTGGTTTGGGGTAAATTTCAGGTTTCGTCCCTAAGTTTGGAAAATTACACTCACCATCCCTATTTTGAAATCTTGTAACACATTCAGTCCCTAATTCTAACACCGTCTCTTTTTAGACGTTAACTCTTGCCAGGTGCTTTGCATGTGAGGGCAATTTTGTCAAATTACACTTCTCTTTCTCCTTGCCGCCTGTTCCATGCATTTATTAAAATACGGCTCTTCACTAATCATCATATCTATCTTCCTACTCTTCTTCTTCGTTAATCACCCTTATGTAAACCCTAAAAATTGAAAAGTTTTCTCATCATTTTTATAGTTAGACGACATGGGTGTTCATTTGTGGACCATTCGGCGAGAAGATGTAGCAATCCATCCTCAAGCAGTTTATGGTATGTTTCGATCAATGTTTTCTATAGCCATATTTTGTTATTTGTTTGTAATGAATAATATCTCCCTCACATTTAGTGTAGTAAAAGCATATTATTGATTGTCACTATCGATTTTGTTTCCACAGATGAAAATCCTACCCTATTTTGTATACATCTTCATCATGGTGGTTTCTTTACAAAATTCCCTGATAGGCAATACTTAAATGGTAAGGAATGTTTTGTGGATTCCCTGGACACTGATGAGTTCTCTGTACATGAACTTGATGAAATAATGGAATACTTGGGGTATGATGATGGTGAACCCAGGTACTACCACTTTAAAAAACCAGAATATGATTTGGATTTTGGATTACTAGCATTAGGGAACGACCATGATGTGATACTAATGTTTAACCATCTTGTTGGAGATAGAATCATTGAGATGTATACTGAGTATGGAAAAACCAATTTGATAACTTATTTTTTGTCACCAAAGCCTTCCAGTATTGTGATAGAGGAATTGCGAGATGACGGATCCAGTGAACTTAGGAGTGGTCAAGTGACAAAGTCTGAAATTGGTAAAAAGTCATGTGGGAGACGATTAATGTTAGAGTGGGTTGATCAAAATGTGGGACAGTGTAGTGCAAGTGCAGGTGCTGAAATAGAAGAAGTACATGAAGGCAATGTAACAACTGATGTTGTAAGAGATGAAGTAGAGGTCCAAGATGAAACTTTCATTACAGAAACTGGGCAAGTACATGGTTTGGAACCTAATCAACCTGGGGAAGAAAGTATGATGGGTAATATTGATATGATCTTTGACATGAATGATGATTTTGACCCTTTCTTTGGTTATGAAGCCTTTGATAGTGTAAGAGGGGAAGAAATAGTGCATGATGATGAAGTAAGGGAAGAAAATAAGGAATTGACTGAGAATGAAGATAGTGACAGTGACTTTGTTGTGGATAAGGATAATATGGTAGATGAGGTTGAGGTAGACATGAGGAATTTCAATCTTCATATTGACGAAGATGTTGAATGGATGGGACCTTTATTCCAACCTGAAAATCATAGAGATGATACAGGGGATGATGACATAGATGTATTAAACAATGATGAACTTGAAAATGCAAGTGATAGTGATGATGGTATTGAAACCTTAAGGAAAAAGAAGTTGAAGCAAATTAGAAAATCTCAGAATTCTACTGCTGGCAACTTTTTGAAGACAATTTTTTATGTTGGACAGCAGTTTGGAAATGCAAAGGAAGTCAAGGACCTTATTAGGAAAGATGCAATTGAAAGTAGAAGGGAGTTGCAAATTGTAAAAAACGACAAGGTAAGGGTGAGAGCTATATGTAGGGGGAATCTACCTACATTTGCAAGTGAGGATGTGTGTGGGTCAAATGAAGCAGGTGGGTCCAGTCAGGGTAATGGCAGAAAGGGTAAAAAGAGTAAAAGTGTGTTGATGGTTGCCCTTAGGCTTTACACGTGTCAAAAATCATAGGGAATGAGTCTTGGTTGGTGAAGACATTTGTGGAGGAACATAAATGTCTTCAGTCAAGGAAAATAAAAGCTTGCACCTCTTCTTTCCTTTCACAACAGATTATGAACCAAATTGAATCAAATCTGGATATTCCTGTTAAATCAATTGAAGACCAATTATAGAAGAAGCTTGAACTTGGTGTTTCAAAAATGAAGGCTTTTAGAGCAAAGGCACAAGCTGTTTGTCAACCAAAAGGAGATTATGGACAACAGTATGGGTTATTGAGGGATTATGTATTGGATTTGCAGGCTACCAATCCCGGAACAATTGTAAAGATTGAAGTTGAAAGTGAGTATAACCGAAGTTCTTCTACCAAGAAATTCTAGAGGATCTATATCTGTTTGGGGGCTTTGAAGAATGGGTTTAAAGCATGTGGCAGAGAGTTGTTAGGATTAGATGGTGCATTTATGAAGGGACCTTATCCTTGCCAAATCTTGACAGCAGTAGGAGTTGACCCAAATAAGGGACCTTATCCTGGCCAAATCATAACTCCAGGACATGCAAAGGCCAAGGTGCAAGTTAAATGGTTGGAAATGGTTCTGGTGGTAGTGGTGTTGGTGGGAATGATTCTGGTAGCAGGGGAGCTGGTGGCAGTGCAGTTGGTGGGAATGGTTCTGGTAGCAGGGGAGCTGGTGGCAGCGGTGTTGGTGGAAATTGTTCTGGTAGCAAGGGAGCTGGTGGCAGTAGGAAATGAATTGCAAAGTGAAAGCAATGCAGTGGTTTAAGTATTATTGTTTTTGTTGATGTAATGCAAACATTGCCTACTTTTTGTTGATGTAATGCAGTGGTTTAACATTGTAGTGTTTTAAAACTATGCCTACTTTTTGTTTATGTAATGTAAACCCACCTGCAGTAATGTAAACACATGCGATGCAATGTGTTCAACAATGTTGATTTTGGTTGATGAAATGTAAAACAACTACACTTCTTTATTATATGTAAAAACACTGCACTTTATTATTTTTATTGATGTTAATTAATGCAAACATTGTTGCTTTCAAACTTTATTACATTTTTTCACCATTTAGGTAATACAAACAATGCCCTTCTTTAGTGTTGATGAACACTTTGTTAGATTTATTATTTCGATCCTAGGAGTTATTTTGTAATATTTATTTTCATTTTAATTTGTCTTGTATTTATTTCTATGTATTTCATGTTTATGTAATAGTGTAGGGGCCAATGTTGCCAAGTCTTGTAAGTTAATTAATGGAGCCTATAAAAGGCTCCTAGGGTTTACTTTTGAAAAGACACGGTTGACTATCTTAAACATTTCGTATCAGCCGCCACTGTTCCTTAAAAGATTCAAACATTCATATCGTCTTCTTCTTTATTAAACGCATTTATTGAGCTCGTTTTCTTCATGTGTTTGATGAGAAAATCATTGAGGTGCTGAATATATACGGGATTTCAGATCAACAATTGGTATCAGAGCTCAGAGGGGTGGATTTCAACTGATTTCTTTCGGATGCTGCTGGGTTTGTTCATGTTCTTCGAGTTCTTCCATTTTCAACCGGTTAGATCTTCATTTTCCATGTTTTTTCGTGTTTCTTGTGTTATAATGGTCCTATAAACATCACATTATCATTATCTACCGATTTTAAACTCATTTACTTCCATATCTTTGTTAAAATCATCAAGAATCGACCATTTTTTTAGCTTGAAAATATGGGTTTTTTAAGTGGGTTTTTCTCGTGTTCATGCTAGTTTTAAGTGTTTTTTAGGTTGTTTTAAATCACCAAAAGTGTTTAAAATAGTTTATAAATCATTTAGAACTGTTTTTAGGCATTAAAACTGATAAAAATCGAATTCTGCCTATTCTGCCTTAGAAAAACGTAAAAACCTGCTGTATTTCGGATTACATACTGTACCATTTCGGACCACATAGGCACCAAATTCGGACCTCACAATCATCCTAATTCGGACCATACTTAGGTGAATTTCGGACACCCCATAAGCCAATTTCGGACCTCAATTCGGTCCAATCCGAACTTCGGACCATCCGAAGTTCAGGAAAGGCTTTCCATTTTTCACTGATTGGGACTTGTTCTTAAAATTTTTCAATCTCGGACCACACCATTTCGGACCATCCGAATTCGGTCCTTCCACTGTCCCTATTTCGGAACAATCATATTCGGCCATTTCACTGTTCATCCGAATTCGGTCCTTAGGTCCATCCGGACTTAGGTCATCCTAATTTGGTCCACCCAAGTAGTACTGTTCATCCGAATCAGGACATACTCCGAATTTGACCTTCATCCGAATCATATCCGTCTGATTTACTGTGCACCCATCCGAAATCTAGCCATCCGAAATCACTCATCCGAAACCACTATTCATCCGAAATCAGCCCATTTGAATTCGGCTACCCCATCCGAAACACTGTTCACCCGAACTCATCATCCGAATTCAGAATATTCTGTTTTCTGTCCAACCCATCCGTGTTCAGTTTCCACCTCTAAGATCTTCACATTCTTAATCAGCACCTATAATCATAATGTCTCGCGAAGCTCTTGTACTCGGATCTGAGAACAGACCACCAGTTCTCTATCCTGATGAGTACGAACAATGGAAAGCCCGGTTCCTGAAATTCGTTGGAATGCAACCTCTCGGAAATCTGATGCTTCAATCAATATCCGAAGGACCCGTCATCTACTATAGAGAGATTGCTGCCAGACCCGAGGCTGACCCCCCTGTTCAAGCCTCAAAAGTTGAAAGAGAGCCGGCAAATGACGCCGAGAGGGATCGCCAGCACGCTGATAAGAGGGCCGAATATCTGATTTATCAAGCCCTCCCCACAGATATTTTGGTCGGTGTAGACTATAAAATGTCTGCCAAAGAAATGTGGGACGAGCTGGAAATCCAAAGGCTGGGGGCAGATCTCGATGATCGTGCCAAGATTGAGGAGGCGAAGGCAAAGTTTTCAGAATTCCGCGCCAAAGACGGGGAATCTCTGCAATCCACATTCACCAGGTTCTGTGCAGTCCTTAACGAATTAAACAAACTGCACATCAAAAAGGATAGGGATGATATCAACATCCAATTCTTTGCCGCCTTAGCCCCCGAGTGGCAGCTTGCATGTAGGGCAACAAAAAGAGTCCTGAACATTCATGAGGTATCCATAAATGTCGTCTTTAAGGAGCTTAAGAAATATCAAGGGGATGTGGATCAACAGAAGCTGATGGCAAATCAGTTGGCCTCTCTACTGCTGTCAGCCAACACAGGGTTGAAACCAAATGATTCGCTAGCCTTGATCACCAATACGCAGATTCCGACACCATCTTTTGCTCCTGGTTCTTCATCATCTCAGTACAGGTATGCTTCCCCTCCGCGTGAGGTCTATGATGAGGAGGAAGCTTCAATCCAAGAACAGATAGCCTTGTGGACCAACCGTCTTCAACAGCGACGGTTCTCCAACAAGACCAACAACCAACTCCGTTATGACACCGGTCCACGGAGGTACTCAGATGATAGGAGAGATGACCGCCGCGATGACTATCGCAGAGATGACTACAGAAGGGATGACAGGGATGATCGTCGGTATGATGACAGACGCGACTATCGCGATGATCGCCGTTATGAAAGGCGTGATGAAAGGCGAGATGACAGGCGGGACGATCGCAGGGATGATCGTCGGGATGACCGCAGGGACCGGAGGCGTGATGATAGCCGCGAGCACCGTCGGGCCGACAAGAGGCCGGCGGAAAGAAGAGAGGAGAAGCCAAGAGCAGATGAGCCAAAGGCCACTGATGAACGTCTCTGCTACAAATGTGGCAAACCGGGCCACTTTGCTAGGGAATGCAAGAATAATTTGGAGAGAGACGTTGCTTATTACGAAAGAAAGGTCGAGGCTGCAAAGAAGAAATCGGATGCGTTAGCCCTCGTCGCCCAGGAGGACTACTGGGATGCTGAAGATTCAGAAGACGAAGATGAAAAGGGCAAGAATTGCTATATGGTTGATCGTCAGGGGTTGGAGACTTGTACTGATGTCACTGCTGCAGATTCAGACATTGCTGCTGAGGGGGAGACAATGAAACATCCACCAGCATGTCTGATGGCTACAACCGACGATCCCGAATGCTCCACATCCGGTTCCGAGTCCAGTGAGGTGTATTCCTATTACATTCCTGCACATGTAAATAAATTATTTGTAGATAATGAATGTACACTACACACACAAATACTTGATCTACAAGATAGATTAAAAGCTGAAACTGCAAAGTGTGTACAGGCTGAACATCAAGCTCATATTCTGAAAGAATCATCTGAATTATATCATGCAAAATGGTTAACTAATCATAATGTTATAAAACAGATGTTGATAGAAAAAGTAGATGTTCAGGATAGGAATATATACCTTGAATCTTGCATGGAAACGCTTTCAAAAGAAAAACTCTCTTTAAAAGAAGAAATTTCTGTTCTTACAAAACAATTAGATGTGGTAAATATGGAAAATATAGACAGTTTAGAAAAATACAAAATGATTGAAGAAGAAAGGATAAGTTTGTACGCAAGAATAAAGACCCTTGACGATGCATTTTTAAAAAGGGGTCAAACAGAACAAACTATCCATTTAAATCAGCCCAAAGAAACTAGGTTTTACCATTCTAAACAGGGAATTGGTTTTAAAAATCCTAAATATTTGGAAAAAGCACAAAATGTCTTACCTGTATTTTATGACATGAATTATATGGGAGCTGGTATTAAATCTTTCTTTTTTGAGTCATCAAAAGAAGTTTTAAACCAAGAAAATGAGAAACGTGTTGCGCGTAAAGATAAAGAGATTTCTTTTCATTATGAAGAACTTAACGAGAGTTATTCTTCTAGAGTACCCACTTTAGAGGAAGATCTCTCGTCAACTTATTCAGAAACTGAATTGAACACTGAAACTGAAAAATCAACTCCTCAACTTTATATTCCTGCAAAAGTTCTTCAACAACAAATCATTGTTTTAGAAAAGGAATTGAAGTCGTCTCAAGAGAAAGCACTTGATCTTCAAGATGCTCTTCTTAAGAGAGAAGAAGAATTGGTAAATCAATCTTTTCAACAAACTGTGGAAGTCACTGTCTACAGAGAAAATTTTGAAATAGTTTCACAACAATTAAAAGATCTTTCAAAACAACAAACACCTTCTCATTCCCTAAAAATTCCATGTATGTCATCAGATAAAGGTAAGGCTACAGCTGAATCTTCTTCTATCTTTGTCAAAGGTGAGTGCTCAAAAGTTTTCAGAAATGAGGTTCCTAAAAAGACTCAGATAAAATCCAAGTCTTTTAAGAAACCCACTCACCACCAAAAAGAAAAGTCTGTCAAGTCTAAATCTTCCATGCTTACTGACTCTAATCGTTTTGTTCCTACAGATCATATAAGGAGAGTCCCAAAAACCACCATGCAGGATTTTACAAGTTTTTTTGTGAAGAAGGCTTTAATGCCAAGTGAATTTGTTACTAGAGATAGGATGTCTGTAATCTCTAAAGACAATTTGTGTAACAAAGCGTGTGACAATGTTTGTAATGATGTACCGAATTCTACTATTCCGTTAAAGTACTCTTTCAAGGATTTGTTTAATCTATGTCCAACTAAATATAGACGACAGGTTCCTGAAATGAATGCTTTTGTGCCTTATCATGTTAAACGTATTCGGAAAAAGAAAACTAAAAATAGTGCATCATCGGCCACAAACAAAGTTGAGATGTGTCCGTTGCCAAGGCCCAAAACCAAAGCAACGGTCAAGAAGGTCTCAACAAGACAAAAACCGAAGGCAATTTCAGCGCCTAAGGTTCCAAAACCCAATAAATCCAATTTTCAATGGATTCCAAAGGGTTGTGCATCTGGACCACACACAAATGCTAGTTGGGTTTCTAAATCTGTACACGTGCCATATAAATCTGGAAATCCTAACAAAAAGGGACCCATATTGAGGTGGGTACCCAAGGTTGTGTGATCTTAATGCAGATGGTTCTTGGTTACTTCTGATCAAGACCCGTGCTTCAAAGATATGGCTTCTAGTTACCTTAGACTAGGACCCGTTCTTTTGCTTGTCGGTTGTGCTCAAACCGACACGTTTGGCTCCTGTGCACACAGCCCAGGACCCGGTCTTAACTCATCATGTTTTCTGAACATCTCGGTTCAGAACACGGTTTGATTGTGAACTAAAAAATGGATGTGTTTGAATGCATATAGTTTTTCATTATATGAATTTATGTGTTTTTCAAGCTAAGTCCATTTGGTATATGGATTCGGGTTGCTCCAAGCACATGACAGGAAGAAGAGAATTGCTGTCCAACGTTGTTGAACAGTATTGCGGAACTGTGAAATTCGGGAACAACCATCAGGCTCAAATAAAAGGATACGGGGACTTAGTTCTAAATAATCTGGTCATCAAGGACGTTGACTATGTTGAGGGGTTATCTCATAATCTTTTTAGCATAGGACAGCTCTGCGACAAAGGACTAGAAGTAACGTTTAGGGCTAAGAACTGCAGTGTTAAGAACATGGATGGAAAAGAAATCTTGACTGGTTCCCGAAAATCTAACCTTTACACCATTGACGTATCTAAGCTTGTAGTGAAGGATAACATTTGTCTACTATCAAAAGCCTCTTCAAAAGACTCTTGGTTGTGGCATCGAAGATTATCCCATTTGAATTTTGATAATATCAACAAGCTGGCTGCGAAGCAACTGGTCAAAGGACTTCCTGAGTTATGCTATGAAAAGGACCATCTGTGTGGAGCATGTGAGAAAGGAAAAATGAAACGATCATCTCACAAACTAAAGCCCGAACCATCAACAAAAAGAGTTTTGGAGTTACTTCATATGGATTTATGCGGACCAATGAGAACTCAAAGCATAAATGGAAAACGATATGTGTTGGTTATCGTTGATGATTATTCTCGATATACCTGGGTCAGGTTCTTGCGTTCCAAGGTCGAGACAGCTCAAGAAATCATTGATTTTATCAAGAGTGTCGAGACCCAACAGCAGCTGTCAGTACAATCAATCAGATCAGATAACGGCACGGAGTTCAAGAACTCGGTAGTGGAGGGCTTCCTTCGATCCAAAGGGATTCAGCATCAATACTCTGCTGCTCGAACACCTCAACAAAATGGGATCGTGGAAAGGCGTAACCGTACGCTAGTAGAAGCCGCTCGCACAATGCTCACATACTCAAAGCTACCTCCGTTCTTGTGGGCCGAAGCCGTATCAACAACATGCTATACTCAGAATCGCTCCATCATCCATAAGCGCTTTAACAAAACTCCTTACCAACTCTTTTTGAATAAAGTACCATTTATCAAGTACTTACGTGTATTTGGTTGCAGGTGCTATGTGCTGAATGACAGAGACAACCTCGGGAAATTTAACGAAAAGGCGGATGAAGCGATCTTCATTGGATACTCATCCAACTCGAAGGCGTATCGCGCATTCAATACCCGAACCAGAACAGTCAATGAAAGTGTGCACGTCACATTTGATGAGTTGGCTGAACTGGCACCCGAAGTTGATCAATCAGGACCACGCATTACTCAAATGCCTGGAGACTCTTCGAATAACCCCATTTCTTTTTCTTCTTCTGATTTGGTTAATTTATTTGATCCTTTTTATGTTGAATTTTTCGGTCCTAACGCTAGTGTGTCTAATGTTGTTAACAATGTAGGTAATCCTTCCAGTTCAACTGCGCCACAAAGTTTCTCCGCTCCATCTTCATCAACATACCCTCATCCATCCACATCATCCACCGACACATCCGCAGTTGAATCTACTCCTGTAATACCCTCACATACAATACCAACGATTCTTCCTTCACCTGAACACTCGGAAATTGAACCAGAACCTGTGGTACCATCATTTGAAACCATTGACCATGAATCCTCATCCATTCCCACATTAACCACAGAGGTTCCATCCCGAGCACCCCTTCCACACGAGATCAAATGGACCCGCAGTCACCCAACAGAGCAAATCATTGGTGACGTAACGACAGGAGTCCAAACTCGTAGGGCATCTGCTAATGAATGTCTCTACGCATCATTCTTGAGTATGATAGAGCCCGCTCGTGTGGATGAAGCACTGACAGATCCGGATTGGATAGTTGCAATGCAAGAAGAACTCAACCAGTTTGAACAGCTTAGAGTATGGCGGTTAGTTCCCAAGCCAAAAGACCGCACAGTCATCGGAACGAAGTGGATCTTTAAGAATAAACGAGATGAGAACGACATTGTTATAAGGAACAAAGCAAGACTTGTTGCCAAAGGCTACCGACAACAAGAAGGGATAGATTATGACGAGACCTTCGCTCCAGTTGCACGGATCGAAGCAATCAGAATCTTCTCGGTGTACGCGGCACACAAAGACTTCAAAGTGTACCAAATGGACGTCAAGACTGCCTTTCTAAACGGTGAACTTAACGAGGAAGTGTATGTTGAACAACCACAAGGCTTTGTTGATGCACATAAACCTGACCATGTCTATGTGCTAGATAAGGCCCTCTATGGTTTAAAACAAGCACCTCGAGCATGGTATGATAGTCTTTCGAATTTCCTTATTTCTGCCGGTTTCTATAAAGGTGTGGTGGACACAACTCTGTTCACTAAAAGGGAAGGCCCACATATAATGCTAGTACAGATTTATGTTGACGATATTATATTTGGATCTACTGACAGTAATTTTTGTAAGGATTTTTCAGCCCTAATGGAGTCTCGGTTTGAGATGAGTATGATGGGGGAAATGAACTTTTTCCTCGGATTACAAGTCAAACAACTTGAGGATGGGATTTTTGTGAACCAGTCGAAATATACTCTTGACATTCTCAAGAAGTATAAGTTAGACTCTTGCACGAGTATCGCAACTCCCATGGCCTCCAACTGTAAGTTAGACACCGATCCTTCCGGGAAAAGTGTCGATAATACAACTTACAGAGGGATGATAGGATCCTTACTATATTTGACTGCCAGTAGGCCGGATATAGTGTTTTCAACATGTCTTTGTGCTAGATTTCAGGCCGATCCAAAAGAATCACACCTAACTGCGGTAAAACGCATTTTTCGTTATCTTAAGGGTACACCCGAACTTGGTCTATGGTATCCAAAGGGAACCGATTTCGATCTTACCGCGTTTTCAGATGCTGATTTTGCAGGTTGTAGAGTAGACAGAAAAAGCACATCGGGAGGAATACAGTTTTTAGGCGATAGACCGGTGAGTTGGTCTTCCAAAAAGCAGAATTGTGTATCCACATCCACAGCTGAGGCTGAGTATGTAGCAGCTGCAAGCTGTTGCTCTCAAGTGCTATGGATGAGAACACAATTACGCGATTATGGGTTCTCACTCACCAATATCCCGATTTACTGTGATTCTCGAAGTGCAATTGCCATCTCCTGCAATCCCGTGCAGCACTCTCGAACAAAACATATAGATATCAGGTATCATTTTATTAAAGATCACGTTGAAAAGGGAACCATTGAGTTGTATTTTGTTGGCACGGAATACCAACTAGCGGATATATTTACTAAAGCTTTAGACGAACCTCGTTTTCGGTTTTTAGTATCTCATATCGGCATGTTGAATCCACCTTCAAGTTAAATATCAGATATTGTCTTAAATAATTCTATTTCAATCTATCATGATTGAAATTCCTTTATTTTAGATAACAACTGTTATTTAAATTTAAGGATTATGTCACAAGATTGAAACTCAATCTTTCCTTATCTGCGTATATTTTTTAATAATTAATGATCCTGATAAATTGCTGTGTGAATTGTTCATCATGGAGTGGGATGCAAACAATATCCAGGTTTGTCGGTATTTGTAAGGCTTAAAGAAGGGTTGTCGCGTTTCAAATCTGAAAAGGAAAAAGAAAAAGGACCGGTATTTATTTGAGGGGGAGTAGAGTTAGGATTTTTAAATTTTATAATTCTGTGTTTCTTTTTATTTTATAGTTAAATTTTTTTAATTTTAGGATAGTCTTAATTTTAATTTAATTTTAAGTGTTAATTTAAGACGTCAGAAAATCACAAAAAGATTTTAACTTTCAATTTTATCAAAAAGCCAAAAAGATTTTAGTTTACTTCATTTCATTTTATTTTAACTTCAAAATTAAAGAAAATACCAAAAATATTTTCATTTTATGTTGTATTGGGCCAAAAAAAATTTTTGTTTTGTTTAATTCCTTAAAAGGCCAAATTTTTTGTGTGTATGTTGAGTCCAAAACCACCGGCCCAATTACAATTTGGGGCGCGGACCTCGTTTGACCCGGACCCGACCCGAGCGCTTATATAAGGGCGGGTCAAACAGTCAACAGATCTTACATCCACTTCAAGCTTTCTTCTTCTTCCCTTTCTCTCTCTCTGTCGACGACCACCGCCCACATTCCACCATTATTGCCGATTTCAAGCTTTTGCACCATCATTTTCTTCGATTTTTCTTGCTTTATTCCTCATCTGCATCACCAGGTAACACTTCTTTACATTTATTTCAGTCTTTAACTTAGTAGTTTACTTGTTTGATTTTCAAAATATTTCTACTTTTTCATTTCGGTTTTTACACTTTTTAGGTAATTTAATGTGTTATTTTTTCTTGGTTGTAGTTAGATAAAATGTTCCTTAGGTTATTTCTGTTTAGGATCTGTAATTTCATGCATTTTCAGTAAGATTTCAACTGTTCACGTTTATATTTTGCATGAACATTAACTGCACACATGCAGTTTCGGATGTCCGAATTCGGACCACCACCCGAATTCGGATGTCCTACTTAGAATAATTTCAACAATTTTCAATGTAAAAAACGCATTTCGGACCACTGTGGATCCGAATTCGGTTCACTATTGATCTGAATTCGGACCATCACATCAGGGTCAAAATTTTTAAAAACATTGAAAAATTGTCTAAGTATGTTCACCTCTATGCATCCGAATTCGGATGTTACCCGGATTCGGTCCTCATCCGAATTCCACGTACCATCCGAAATTGGGACACTTCATTTCATTGCATGCATTTTCACAAGTCCCAATCCGAATTCGGACCATGTTCACACCACATCCGAATTCGGACCACATCCAATCATTTCATGAACTACACTTCGGACCATAATCCGAATTCGGTTCCCATGTATCACATCATCCGAATTCGGTTTCCATTTATCACCTCATCCGAATTCAGTCCCACTCACATCATTCATGCATTATTCCATTTCGGACAAATCCGAATTCTATGACACTGTTCATCCGAATTCGGACCATCCGAAATCCAACACTTAGGATTTTTTTTTTAATTTTTCCTTTTTCATGATTTCCATTTCTGCATTTTCATATAAATTAAAAATCACAAAAATAGTTCCATCCTAGTGAATCATTGATTAGAGTTAGGATCAGTGTTTGAGTGAAACGGTCTTATCTTATATCGGTCTCTTAACGATTGACTTTGGACTTTGTTAGTAGAATTTTATTCTACTAATAAAGACCCGATGTTAAACAGATCAGACAATTTCTATTTCACACTCATCTAGACTTCACATCAATGCATTATCATATCAAGTCTTATGATTTTAACTGTGTTGCACTTTGCAGGAAAATGGATCCCACAATCGTTCTTACCATACCCCATCCTCCTATCCCTAATAATAACGCTCAGCTACCCGACGAAGCCATTCTGCCGAGCGCCGAGTTTGTCGAGTTTATCCCCCATAACTGGAAACTCGACGTCTCTATCCTCCCTAAAGAGTCCCAAACCCTTGCCTTCGACATTCTCACCCGCCATCCCATATATTATGCCCTTTCCACAGCCATAGTCGTTCCCCAGATTTACCTACAACAATTCTGGAACAGGCTCCAATTTATAACCGACCCCGAACCTCACTTCACCTCCACCATTGACTGCGTTCCAGTCAAAATCACAACCGCAGCCATCCGTCACATCCTTCGTCTTCCCATACAAGACTATATTCCCTTCATTGACTCATTCGATCCAAACCCATCTGTATCAGAAGCCCTCTCTGAAATTCAAAGCCTAGGGTATCACGGCCCTCTTACCAAACCTTCCGATTTCCGCACCAAAAACCTTCAGTCCCACTGGAGGATCCTCTTCGATGTGATAAACAAGTGCCTAACAGCCAAACATTCCGGTCACGACTCGGCGTCGGCCCAGGTATTAGCCATGTTCACCGGCTTTGCCTTCGACCGACACGTGGATTATGCTGCGTTCATCTTCGAAGAATTAAGACGAGTCCACATCGAAAGAAGCACAAAGAAGGGTCGCAAGTATGTTCCATATCAAAGGTTCCTTCAGCTCATCATCCAGTGTGCAATGGATCAGGACGAAGACATTCATGAGCGTCCGGAAGCTGATGTCTACCCCACCGTGGCTATCCAGAAATTGACATTGCCAAAGGGGGCCCCGACGGTACAAGTGATGAAAATTCCGTTATCGACTCTAACAAGGTCGAGGGGTACAGATCGGGTAAGGGAATATATGAGAGAATATTATCCGGATGAGTCTCAGTCGGAATCGACTGAGACTAACCAGTCCGAAGGTGAGCAACAAGAGAGTGAGGATGAGGGAGAAAGGATGGATGTACAACAATCACTGGGTTTTGGTGAGAGGGAGGCTGAGAGTGTAAGGGAGGGAGCTGTAGGCGAGCTGGCAGAGACGGCGGATTCTGAAAGAACCGTCTCTGTCGTAAGACCGAGGGATATGCAATCTGAGGGTGAACCAAGCCCTATCAGCCGGACACCCCTTCAAAAGACCGTTAGTCCAGCGGTCGAAACAACCCCAACCATCCACTTGGTTTCCCCTCAAAGGGAAACCACTTCATTCCACGGGGATCTTCCACACACGCCATCGCCCTCTCATTCGGAGAGTGGCGGTGTTGAAATAGGTCACACTCCTCCCCACGTGACCGACCTTCCTTCGCCCACGCTTCCATCCCCACAAATTCACACATCGCACGATGCCTTTGTGGCATCCCCAAGAGCTGCCTCCGTGGCAGCTCAACAAACTTCCGGATCTGAGCATCCCGTAGTGGAGCCAGAGATGACGAAAGGAAGACCGGGAGTGGCTCAATCTACGCCGTCCACTTCCGGCCATCTCCCCATCAATTTGGAGATGTTAACGGCCGCATTACGTGCTGCCGGAGTTATCACCCGGGCTGACCTGGACGCCCAAAGGGAGGCAGCCGAGGAACGACACACCGCCCTTCTTTCTCTTATAAAGGGTAAGGGTGTCGCCTCCGAAGCCGGCCCCTCACCAGGATCCCATTCAGTCCAACTTCAAATCGCTGAGCTCTCGGACAAGATCGATGCTCTCAATCGCCTAATTCTTCAAGTCCAAGAGCAGCTCAATTCAAGGATGGATCGCCTTGAGTCGGCGGTTATAGATCTACAGTGTCGTACTCAGGCCAAAGCCCCTAAAAGAAAACATGACGACCAGGACGACCCTGATCGTCATGAGTGGGAGAAGCGCAGAAAAGTCCAATTTGAGGAACCCATGCTGGGTATAGGGGGAGCAGAGACCGCCGAGGGGTCTGAATTTCAGGGGTCGGGGGAAAAGTCTCAGGAGGCTCAGGAGTACATGCTAATAGAAGACGAGCCGATGGTCGAGGGTCCAGCTCCACTGGATCCGATGACAGCCATGGTAGAATTTGAGGAGCCACACGAGAAGGTTGAAATCATATTAGTTTCTGATTCAGATTCTGATACCGAGGACACCCAACCCCTTTTAACTCCTAAGCCTGAGCCTGATTCTCCAACCAAAAAATCCTCATCCTCTTCTTTCGATTTCCTGAATTCACCACCCAGAGCCCATCAGGAAGACATACTTTCATCCATCCAAGCTCCCCTATCACTAAAAGAATCCCACATTACAGTCAGCCCACCAAAATCCCCAAGCCCTCCACCAGTCCAACAAACCCAACGTTCAGGTCCCTCCCCAACAAAAAGGGTTGACTGCTTCGATGAGACTCCGGAGGGTCCTGGCATGTACAGAAAAGATGATTTATTCTGGGTAGATCACTATACGAAAGGAAAAGTTCATACACTGCCGCAGGAAGAAAAAGACCAAATGCGACAAAAACGGCGGGGGACAATTATAAAGCTTCTTGAAGCCAAAAGATCTAAAATCGAAGAACCCCCCGTTCAAGGCCTGAAGGAATTTCTGCAGAACTTTTCCCCGGAGAAGTTTCAAAATCCATATCTTGAAGAAAGGTTCAAGATGGTTTTCAGAAAGAAGCCTGGAGCCTTCAGCAGACACCTTCTCATGGAACTTACGAATGTCTCCAAAGCTGAACAGGCTGAATACTACCAATTGATGCTCCGGGAACAAAGGTCTAAGGTGTCAAAGTCAAATATCAAAAAGCTCAAGACAATCACGATGTGCAAAAGAGCCAGAGTCTTCTATCCCTCCTACCAAGTGGAAAGAGAAGATGGGACGGGAGATGACATCTTCGAGTATGATCTTGACTTCATAAGTGCGGATGACGTTGAATTCCTTCACAATAGTCTGAAAAATCGCATCAGGAAACGTCTAACGCACATGACCGCAGTAGGAGCCCTAGTACGAAGCATGAATCGCCGATCGATAATAATGTGCCTAAGAGATTTTCAGATGGCGATCGAAAGTGCTATGGTTAAGGTAGGGCTTCGTGCACCGGAACAAGACAGCTTTCTCCTAGCCCACCACCCGGCCTACAGAGTTATACTTAAAAGAGATCCGGGTGTTATTTTTGTGAACTACAAGGGCTACAAAAGGTATATGCGCTTTGAGGATCTACCTTGCTATTCCGATGGTACACTTCGACTGGTTCGAGCTGCTCTCATAAAGAAAGTACAAGATTATGATGCTCAACCAGATCCTGAACAGAGATGCTCACCAAAGGAAATACAAGATACACTCAGCGGCATAGACTACCTGAACGAGCGGCTACATACAAGACAAGTAACCAGACGATTCGACGTCATACTTGGTCTTCGTGAATCCACAGATCATGCCCGCGTTCCAGGACCTCCTAAGTGATCGAAAAGGGGGAGATTGTTAGATTTATTATTTCGATCCTAGGAGTTATTTTGTAATATTTATTTTCATTTTAATTTGTCTTGTATTTATTTCTATGTATTTCATGTTTATGTAATAGTGTAGGGGCCAATGTTGCCAAGTCTTGTAAGTTAATTAATGGAGCCTATAAAAGGCTCCTAGGGTTTACTTTTGAAAAGACACGGTTGACTATCTTAAACATTTCATATCAGCCGCCACTGTTCCTTAAAAGATTCAAACATTCATATTGTCTTCTTCTTTATTAAACACATTTATTGAGCTCGTTTTCTTCATGTGTTTGATGAGAAAATCATTGAGGTGCTGAATATATACGGGATTTCTATTCAACACACTTTCTTTTAGTGTAGCACATACTGGATTGACAATAAGCCTAATAATCTTCTAATATAATGATACCATAGAAACATATAGGAATTAACATATAATCCATAATCTCATTACCAAAATTACCATACAATACAAAAATCATAGTTTGACATGATAGAAGTCAATACCGAAATACAATAATTTAACTGAATGACCTTTATAAGAAATTAGGTCAATTTGTTAAAAAAATGCAAAAAAAAAAAAAAAGTAAAAAAAAAAACCCAACTTATAACCAAGTACATCTTCATGCGTTGAGCTTTTTTTCACCTTCCTTAATCATTGCTTCGAGCTTATTCTTTGACCTTAATAATCCAGGAATGATTTCCAAAGAACGAGCACACATCGGGGGATCAACCCAACCGATGAACTTACATTTTGAATCCTGCTCAAATTTAAAGTATATTTTCAATAGTTTTAAGCCAAATACATAAACATGAAAAAAAAAATTAACAACTTACCGTTATTGGACATGAGTAGAATCGACGTCCTGGATTTTGGGAGGTCCATGAAGTTTTAATTATCGCCACTTTTCTACAACTGCAAAAAACCATTTTTTCTTCAATTGTTCTTCTGGGCTCCAAAGAATGAATAGAGGGAGGGAGATGGAGATGATATAAAGAAGAGAGAGAAGTGTAATTTGACAAAATTGCCCTCACATGCAAAGCACATGGCAAGAGTTAACGTCTAAAAAGAGACGGTGTTAGAATTAGGGACCGAATGTGTTACAAGGTTTCAAAATAGGGATGGTGAGTGTAATTTTCCAAACTTAGGGACGAAACCTGAAATTTACCCCAAACCACATGGACGATTTATGTAATTTACTCTAACTATTATTATTTTAACTTTTTACGCATTATTTTTTTTTGTTTATTGAGTTTCCTATATTTTAATATATTTTATAATTTAAATTACAAACTTATTATATCTTTTTATTATGAACAATTGTATCAAATTAGCATCCAATTCCTTTTTTAGCTTTTTCAAATGAAAACTACAAAAATTTTATATTGTAGTTTCCAAACCAAAATTTTTTGAAACTTAAGCTTTTATTTGTTTTTTCAAACGAAAAGAAGTTACTAACCATACATGTTTTAAGTTTTTTTATTTTAAAACGTAAAAAGCTACGAAGACCAATCCGTTTTTTATTTTTTTTCCGCACCAAAAAATTCAACCCATTTTGATTTTTTATTTTCGAAAACGAAAATACATACAAAACAATTCTGTTATTAGTTTTTGCAAACGAAAAAACCACGAATAATTCTGATTTTCAATTTTTCCAAACAAAAATCAATTTATTTTTCTAGTTTTTTTTAACAAAACCATTACCATTTATTTTTTTCTCCAAACGAAAAACTACGAACCATTACGTTTTAAAGTTGTTTAAAAAAATGAAATAGTGTGTAGCCTTTTTGTTTGGAAAAACTAAAAAAATGGAATGGTTTTTAGTTTTTTACTATTGAAAAAATTTTAAAACGTAATGATTAGAATAAAATAAAAAGCGAACAAAAAATACTCATTTTGATTTTTTTAGCTTTTTCCAAACATACAAAATACGATTTTTCAAAAAATGAAATAGTCTATTTTTTGTTCGGTTTTTATGTTATTCCAATCATTACGTTTTTAACTTTTTTCAATCGTAAAAACTACAAACCATTTCATTTTTTTGTTTTTCCGAACAAAAAGGCTACACACTATTTCATTTTTTTAAAAAAAAACTTTAAAACGTAGTGGTTCGTAGTTTTTTGTTCGGACAAAAAAAAATAAAAGGTAATAGTTTGGTTCGAAAAACTAGAAAAATAAAATTATTTTTTTGTTTGGAAAAACTGAAAATCAGAATTATTCGTAGTTTTTTCGTTTGCAAAAACTAATAACAGAATTGAAACCACAGGGACCGTATCCAAAGTTTTATGCAAACCACAGGGACCATTTCTGTAATTATAAATTTTTAGTTTTAGTCTTTTTTATTAACTTTTAGTTTTGTCTAAATTTTAAATGCTAATTTAAAAAATTAATTATTATTATTAGTTATACATTTTTATTTTTTAAAATATATATATATATTCTACATTAATTATAAATTATTCCATTAGGGATATTTTATTTATGTTTTTTATATATTCTATTTAATTATTTAAAAAATTATTTATCTTGTGTTTCATTTATTATATATTTTTATATTTTATATGTTTTTATCTAACTATTTCATTACATTAATATACTTTGATTTAATTATATTTTTTAAGAAAACATATAAACTAATGGTTTTATTCATTTTCATTTAAATATCTTTTTTTTAAAATAAGTTTGTATTTAAATTCAATATTTTTTTCCTTTTTCATTTGTAATATTTTGTTATATTAATACATTAACTTGAAATTTAGTATTTTTAGTGTTTTATTCATTTTGTTTTAACTATTTCAATATCGACTACAATTTGATTTAATTAAAATTTCTAATAAAAATATATAAACTTAACGTTTATTCTTTTTTAGTTAAATATTTTGTTACGTTAATACATTTCGACTTAATTACTATTTTCAATAATAAATATATAAACTTAACATGTGATTCATTTTTATCTTAATTATTTTGTAACGTTAATACATTTCGAATTAACTTTAATATTTAAGTAAACTATATAAACTTAACATAAACATTTATATGTTTTGATTTAACGAGATGTATACATTTTGGATGGTATACTTTGTTTAGTAGATATATTTTGGTTTGTATATTTCATAATTAAATCAAAAATATAAATGTAATAAAATAATCAGAATTAAAATAGAAACATATTAATGTAACAAAATAATCATAATAAAATGAATAAATCAGTAAAATGTATTACAATAAAATATTTAAATTAAAATGAATAAAACCCAAAAATAATTAGAATAAATGATAGGTTGAGCGCCACTATACGTAACAAAATAGTTAAATTAAACTGTCCCTAAGTTTATTATTTTGTCATTGAAATTATAATTAAATAAAACAAATATTAAGATAATTCTATAATTAGATGCAAACATATGAAAGATAAAAATGTGTAAATATTTTTACAAATAAACGTAAGATAAATAAAACTTTAATTAATAAATTGGATGTATAAAAGTGACGTAAATTAAATAAATATAAAGGTAAAAATAATGATAACTTTAATAATAAAATAAATATATTTTAAAATATAAATGATAATAAAGAAAATTTTAAGTTAACATCTAATATTTAAACAAAAAGTAGAAATTTATGATAAGGACTAAAACCGAAAATAAATTACATAGTTGAGGGACCAAATTTGTTATTGAGAAAAGGGCAAAATCGTCATTTAGAAAAAGTTAAGAGAAAGAGGGACCATTTTTGCAAGTAAATAGTGTTTTTAGGGACCATTTATGAAATTTTTAAAGACTAGGGACCAAATCCATAATTTTGATCAAACAACAGGGACCATTTTTGTAATTTACTCTTATTATTATTATTAGGGTAAATTACAATTTTCGTCCCTGTGCTTATACATACATTAAGGTTATCATCATTTTAACGATTAAATTACAATTACAATCCTTATAGTTGACAATTTAATAGTTTATTCTTTTACTATTTATATAATATATTTTCTATTTATTTATTATATTATCTAATCATTACTATTAAAATTTAATTGAAGTAATAGGTTATACAATATGTTGTATTTATTTATTTATTTGATATTATTATTACTATTATTTATTATGATATAAGTATTTACATGAGTAAGTAGTAATACATGAAATAACTTGTATATGACTTAATTTAATATGTTGTATTATTGTTATCATTGTTATAAATACGATAATTATTGTTCACACGTATTGATTTTATATATATATATATATATATATATATATATATATATATATATATATATATATATATATATATATATATATATATATATATATATATATATATATATATATATATATATATATATTATTTTGTTTATTACTTTTCATTTATAAAAATTGTATCTATTGTCTTTACTGTATATTACTTCATGTAAATACTTATATATTTAATAAATTTTCATTCAAATTAATTTAAATATTTTGTTTTTAAATAAACCCTATATGTTCATTGTAATTATAACTTAACTAAATATATATCTAACGTGTTATCTATTCCAATTTAATTATACCATAAAGTTAATGGTCAGATAAACCCTGTATATATAACTTAACGAAATCTATAACTGTTGTAATTATAACTTAACGAAATATATAATTATTTCATAAATTGAAAAGTTAATTTTATTTATACATATAAATATGTCAAGTTTACTAACATATAAAATTTTTTGCTTAACAAAAAGTTATATATTTAATTAAAACATTTTATGTGTGTGTCTGTAAAAGTAAATAATTAAAGATAACTAAGTATTTATATGAAATAATATTTAATATTGAAAAACATATAAATAAATTAAATGTGTAAATAATTATAAGTTTTTAAAAGTTCAAAGTAATAAAAAATAATTTGGACATTCGAAAATAAATGTATATATAGTCGATTATATATTTGAACTTAATTGTAATAATAATAATAATACAACTTATTAATATACAAATCCATATATATATATATATATATATATATATATATATATATATATATATATATATATATATATATATATATATATATATATATATATATATATATATATATATATATATATATACATATACACTAGGTATGGTATTGCCGTGCTTTGCACGGCCAGGAAGAAAAATATTCTTACTTTTAACTTAAAGGTGTATGATAGAAGCATCAAAAAGTGTATTATCAAATTACAACCCGTTATATTGTTATCAAAAAAAGGTATCGTCATGAGTTGTGATGGGTTCACATTTCATTACATCAGTATTCAATTCAAAAGAAAGGCATTAGGAGGTGACAATCAGAAGCTGATGAGAAATGTCCCATAAAGGTGCAACTATATTTAGTTGCTAGATTTCTTTGTCTTCTTTGTTGGGACTTCATTAACCTCTTTTTTGATGGCAATATGTTGAGCTTGAGGTTCAGTTTGTGTAGTAAATGACGATGGTCTTTTGATGAGTTGTGATGGCATGATGGAAGTGTTTTGTTGTTCCTTTCCTTTCAAATTGACTGCGTGAGTGACAACGTCGTCGATGGATGGCGAAGGTTGTTCAACTGTCGCAGGGGTAGAATCACGTAGATGAGACACAGTAGCTTCTTTGTATACCTTGACCACATTTAGCTTCAGTTCTGTTTGGCCATGGAATGATGCCTCGTAAGAGCGGACAAAAGCAACAACGGTTTGTTGTTGAAGTGATGTAGCAATATCATGATGAAGGTTGATACGCTGTTAAAGATAAGTGTTAGTAAAACAAAGCAAATGAAGTGATTATGTAAGTATCCATATGTGTAACATGTTATCATGTATATAAACATAATACTCTGTAATACGAATAGTTGGGTGGGCTGCTGGACAGAAGGGGAGGGAATGCATAGCAGCAAGATGATTTTGTTGGCCTAGACTCTAAGACTTTCAAGTCCCTTAGTGTTTATGTGTATTGGTTCCTTAGTTTTTTTCAACAAGTTGCTGAGTTGTAATGTGTGTTGGTGAGCAAGATAACTTGACGTCAAGAAGAATCACAATCAGACATATATATTATCGAAGGAGTTCATATCTTAATGCTTATACCCTATGCACGGCCTCGTATGCCCTGTTAACAAGTTGTTTATGGGCATCAAAATAATGACATCTTCAATCTATAAGGCATCTAATGCAAAGGCTTAATTCCTGTGTTTATTCCATTCCAATATTGCCTACTTTCAACTATAAATGCGTGAGTTATGCATGAGTTTTCATGTCAAGACCAACCTAGTAAAAAAACTGCATCATATATATTTCCAAGGAATGAATTAATGGCATCATTGAAGATCGAGAAACCTGTTAAAGAGGCTGCAAAACCATCGGCTACCAAACCTTCGGCTGCCAAGCCTACAACCTCCAAAGCTGCCTCTAAGAAGGAGTCCAAAAATTTCACAGCACAACCCTTTTTGGGTTGTTTTTGGTGCTGAGAGTCCATGGTTCCAGCCTTTAGTGTTGCCCTGATGGACTTCTAAATCTTGCAAATAAATCTCTAAACACCTAGCATAAATTCTACGCACAGTGATCATTTATGGGCTGTGAATTAGTGGACAGTGTTTAAACACCTAATACGGCATTGGTTCTCTTAATCTGCTGCACAAAACTGAACGTGTGTGTGTGTGGAAACTTGGCACCTAGTTGACTCTTGGACTGGAACTTTTAATCTTTCATTCTGTTCATAAATTGCATACATGTGAGGATACATAAGTTAGTAGCAGCAACAAACAAAGTAGTAAATATATATACTAATTAGCTAATTGAATTGAATTATGTAGCGAAGTTTCGATGAATTTAGTTGGCTCAGATGAATTTGATAATTAGTAGTATCCTGATATTAATTTAAAACAGAAGGTAAATTTAATAATTCTTAGTGACCAAAAAGTACATTTTGAAAACAGTAAATTTGACCAAAACATGGGAACAAAAAATATAACTGCATCAGTCTATTAATAAAAGAAAAGTATTGTCGCATTTAATTTTCAACTTCTCACATACTGTGTACATTAATGGCAGCTTTAGGTTATTCTATGGATTGTTCTTTGGCTGGATTTTTCACTAAGACAATAATTAAATAAAAGTGTTAATCATATTCATTTCGAAGTAATAATTTATTTCATGGATCCTACAGAGTGTGGATCTAAGAATGAATATCAATTGTTCCAAGGGTAATATTGAGCTCGATCATAACTGCCTCAAGTGGAATCTCACTTGAAAAAAAATATAAAATTTTTGGGTAAATATAAAAAAGCATACATGAGACATATATGATCAACTCTTTTATTTTCGATCATCTCAAAAACTCGGTCAACAATTTCAGCAATCATCGACTTTTAATTCGATCTGGGAATTGGTTTACGGATTGGTCAATCAACAATTTTTAGCACTATCATTTTAATTTATCACCTATGATATAAGTCGATCATTTTAATTTATCACCTATGATATAAGTCGATCTGGGAATTGGTTTATGGATCGATCAGCTTGTAATTTGTCACCTATATGTAAATAAATAATTCTAATGTGGTTGATTTATTACGATCTGAAATGATCTTAAAAACAATATACCTTATATACTTACTTCGTAAAACACAATGTCATAAAAAGCAATTTATTGTTGTGAAGGTTAATTTGTCAATATAAATGGCAGGCCCAATAACAAATAAAACTAACTCTTGTGTGCTTTGTGTGCTGGAAAACAGCAGCCCTTTTTGTGCTGAAAGTCTATACTTTAAGCCTTTGATTTAGCATCTAATGGACCCCTAAAATAGCAAATAACTCCCTAAACATCTAGCATGAGTTCTACATACACTTAGCCATTAAATTCAATACCAATCTTTGTTTAAAATTAATATAAATTGATGAAGAGTGAGTTGAGATATTTTGGACAGCAATTTGGGGCTTTAGTTGGCCCCAAAACTCTGGAATTTAACTACCGTAACAAGTGTATTAAGTCCGAGAGTTATGCCAAAACGGAGGGCTGCTCACAGGTCCTAGAATCAGCCACTCTTGGGCCTTTGGCCAAGACATTTAGGCCCTTAATGGTGTACTATTGATAGGGATTATGACTGTTATACACCTCAAAAGTAGACTATCAAAGCAACAAACAGAATAGGGAAATGACTTGACCCTTGGTTTTAATTCTTTTACATTTGGCCTTATTTATAAAGCGTAAATTAACGTGACTTGACAAGGTAAAGGTAAGAGATTAGCTATGGCTATGAATGAACTAAAAGGAAAACACATCTAAATAGAGAAAATAAAAAATTCAAACTGATATCATGGTGAAGATCAATACGTTGTTAATGATGAGTGTTATCAAAAGAAAGAAAATGAAGCAATTATATAAGTTTCGATATGTGTTACATGTTATCATGTATAAAAATAAACCAATTTTGGCAGGAAAGTAGAAATAAATTGGCAGGAAAGAACTTGATGGAAAAAAGTATAGGGTTGACTTACATTTTCCTCGGCTTCCATCAGTTGTACTGCATTAAATGGTATGAGTTTTTCAACCTCAGGTGTAGAGATAGTTGCAAAAGTACTTGCGGTTTCGTCGTCAATTATGATCATGAGGCGAGACCTAGTCAATAAATTAAGATGATTCGTGAGTTTTAGTCAAGTGTGTACTTTGTTTGGAAATTGTTGCAAGTTGGATACTGAAAGTATTGCTTACATTGGATGCACTTCAGACTCTAGCTTGCAAGATGGAAACGTTACAATCCAAGTGATATCAGCTTCAATTGACTTTTGGCAATTCGCACATGCAGTGTACCAACAACTTCGTTCTTGTTTGGGCAGTGTTGTTTTTCCTTTTATCCAACCCGTCTTTGACTATTTTCAAAGTGAGAAATTATGTAGAATTGTAGGACTTATAAAGAAATTAAATGAATTAATAAGAAATGTAAGTATCATATTTACTTACGACTTTTAAAGAGCTAACAGCTGTGGCGATTGGAATTATATCCTCTTGTTTTGGAAATGGAAGTAACATGTCGGTGTTGTTGTAGGTTTTCATATCGAGCATTTCTTGCAACTCATCTTTGTTCTCGTTGTACCTTAAGTTTAAACATAAAATACATATGAAGCTATCACATTTAGACCAGGTTGTATGAAAGACATAATTTAAACAATTGTATTACCACTCTTGTAGGCGTAAGTGATGGGTTACAGGTGGGTTGATCAGCAACGCAAAAGATGCTCTTGTTGTTAATGAAAGACCTATATGAAGGTTTTTTTATTAATGCAAAATAAATATTGAATTGTTATTTAAGGATTGATTTATATAACGCTTTGCATACCATTGAATGTCGTAACTTTTAGCCGCATGCCAAAGATCATAGGTCCTGAATCAGTCATATTAGCAAGAGTGGTTCCTTTCTTTGTCATCGAATTGGTTCCATAGCGTTAGCAACATGAGGATTTTCCTTTAAACAAAATTAAGAAACATTATAAAGTAAGATGAAAAATACGAATAACATAGACAAATGATAATTTTGTTGTCTTACTCTTCGTTGACAATGATGATATCTCTTTTTGTTGTATGTTCTGATCCTTGTTCTTTACTTGGAAAGAACTTCAAGACAATAGCTTTCACATCTAGATCAAGAAATTATAATAAATTCATGAATTTCATGACAAGATGAAGACTTAAGCAGAAATAGAATGTTATTTAGAAAGAAGTGTATTTACTTTGCAGTTTGTCTGATTCAGCATATCTTTGGAGATCATGGAAACTTGTAAATTCAAATTGACAAGGGAGAGTCATTGGAACAGGGTCTACAAGTTCCTCAATAAGAGTTCTGTTGTTTAATTTCCAGGAGTAGATGTACTCACTCACTCGATACTTGGGATCGTTTTCTATGATCACGACATTAGAGATATAATCTCTTATATTGTGCAAAAAGGTTAGCGAAGTAACGTAAGTGGTTACTGTAAATCAGTGCAGTCACCATTGTTCCCTGTTTCAAAAAAAGAATCAATATTATGTATGTATGTGTGTGTCTACAACAAAATTTAATTTGTAACTTTATCATGCTATAAATACTTATAACAATTTTATTATCATTATTAATTTATTATCATTGTAGACCATAAAATAAGGAAATACCGTACAGATAACATTATAATAGTAACACGTTAGAAAAGTTGAGGTATAAATAAAAATGTAAAAACTTTGGGACCGGTCTATGATAAAATAATTATGATAAAATAATTCATAAATGAATCTGAAGAGAGACATGTAGTCCTTATATTTCAATTCATGTTATTAGTGTCACATGATACATACCCCCATGCAACAAATAATCTCTAATTTGAAATTTATGTTTGCCTATAAAAAGACCCATGTTTAAGAATGTGATGGTAGCTATGGTATTCATATGTTCTTGAATTTGTTGTGTTTTTTATATGATAGGATAAGGCTTGTTGCATGAATAGATTTTTGTCATTTTAAAAATAGGTATATGTACCTGAGAATCTGTGAACACCAGTCTTCTAAAGTCGCTTCCTGATTTGCTTTGTTGTACGTGTCCATTTTCCAATACATGAACAAGGCAAGTCCATGGTTTCTTCCGTTCTCGTGTGATATCTAGCACGGAAGAAAGTTGCCTGGCCATTTTTACCTTCAATTGACAAGTTTAGATGTGAGATTAATATATTAATGGTTTAAAAATATTAATTGAATGAGGTGAAGAAATATCAACGGAGATATACATATCAATATATTGACATCTTTGCAAAACTTCTCTAAAAACAATGTTTTTAGTTTCTCCAATGTTAGAAGCTCCAAAAAAAGGTGATCTAATAAGAACTTTTGCATGTTTAGCTGTTCTTGCACGTGAAAGAGCAACATACAATTGTCCGTGAGAAAAAACAGGTTCCTTTAGGTACATTCCTACAAAATCAAGTGTTTGGCCTTGTGCTTTGTTGATGGTCATTGCAAAACATAACCTAATTGGAAATAGAATCCTTTTGAATGGGATTGTGTATTGTTCATCACTCGATGGTTGCAGAGGGATTCTGTGTATAAAGACTTGTTTTCCAGCAAAGTCTCCAAAAGCAATCTCAGCATGTATGACATTTCTTTTTAAACCTTTGGAAATTAGTCTGGTTCCATTGCATAATCCTTCTGTTGGATTCAAATTTCTTAGCAAAATGATGGGGGAATTTGGTTTCAATACAAGAGTATGAGGTGGCATGCCATTCGGTGTAAGTGAATGCAAAAAATCCTCGTATTGAGTCTGGTCATTTGAATCTAAAGTTTCATCAATGCTAACATATTCTGTCTTTTCACCTGGAAATATCTGGATCAAATGTCATTTATCTCAGCAACAAATTCTTTGTGGTCAAGATGGCACGATTAAAAGTAGAACCCGTTATTGATGAGACTTGGTGAAAGTTTGGATAGACGTGGTCTATGAGAGCATTTAAGGAGTCATTCTGAGGATTATCTTCAATAAGCATGGAAGATGGAATTTTGACATGGTCTTCACTTTCTGAGGTTTCCATACCATTGCCAATTTTCAGAAGAAAATCTGTAAAAGTAGGATCTAATAAAGCTCTCATATTTTCTTCCAAATGTAACTTATAAAGTGATGGCCATAATGAAGAATTGGTTAGACATGCAGCTATTGTCTCTGATTTAGATCCTTTACGCATTACTGGGAGTTTTTGTCTAAAATCTCCACCAAGGACAACCACTTTACCTCCAAAAAGTTCTGTTGAATCCATAAGATCTTGAAGGAGATCATTTAAAGCTTCAACAGTAGTTATTTTGGCCATTGGGGCTTCATCCCATATAATTAGTTTTGAATCTTTGATCAAGGTTGCTAAAGAACTTTGTTTGCTTACTCTACAAGTTGATCCTTCTGCTAGGTCAAGTGGAATTTTGAATCTGGAATGTGCAGTTCGACCACCCGGAAGTATTGAGGCAGCAATGCCAGATGTTGCAGTGGCTAGCGCAATATGACCTTCGGATCTAACTTTTGCTAGTAAAGCTCTATGCAAAAAGGTTTTACCAGTACCTCCTGGTCCATCAACAAAAAATGCGCCAGCTTGATTTGAATTTACTTTCTCAATTATTGCTTGATACGCAATTTTTTGTCTTTCATTTAGGCTACAAATCGCACGTAAATCTTGGTTAGAAACGATGATGCTCTTTTCAGCTCTAATGTCTCTTGTTTGGTCTTGTAAGTCAGCGCATGAGAAATTGTGTGGAACAATATCAAATTCATGAATGTTTTTTCCCATGGATTGTAAAAATGCATTGATTTGTTGGAATGCACCTTTCAATGCTTCTCTATCCGTCATTTTATTAGATCTCAAAAGGTCTTCAAGCATCAGGTTTTCGTAAATCAACCATAAATCATGAGGATTGTTTGGACAACAATAAACAAGAAGGGTAGCAAAAAGCCTTCTGAGTTCATAAGGTAAGTGGAAAACGGAAGCTTCTTCTAAACACAATTGTTGGCTATTATCATCATGTAAATAGCCACGTAATAATGCTGCCTCTTGAAAAGTAGCTGCTCGAATACCATTATGCAATTTTAAGTCACTAAAGGACTTTGGACAATGTACTTTCGACAATAGTATTCTCAAGTAGTACCTTTCACCTTCACTTGGATGAGCAGCAACTATACGCCCTATGGAATCACCGAATCGTCTATGTTTCCAAAATTTTTTGTCTTGTTGCCAAACAAAATGATCCGGAAATTGAGTATATGTCAACTCTAAGCTTCGTGCTAATTGATAGGTTCTGTTCATAGAAAAAAATTCAGTCAACATGGTTCTTGTTTGGATTGGATTTTTCAGCACATTGTTTAAATTATCTTTCTTTTTGAATGTTAATGGCTGATAATTTTCCAAGTGCAACTGTAAATGTATTACAGCAGGCTTGATGTCGCTCATTGGAAATCTAAAAATCCTCCATGCTGCTTCAGGTGGGGAGACCCATCTACCAGATTGGTATTGGTCTATTTCATCTATCAATGTAGAATTGTTGTTAGACAACATGGCAAAGCTTATTCTATCGCAACCTTTACATATATACTTATATATGTACTTGACTGCTTTTATCGTTGAACAAACTTCTACATTGATGTGGCAGTCAAACTTAGCAAGCAAGTAAGGATTATATGGCACAACCCATCTATTATCAAGTTCAACATTTCTCACTTTCACTATGAGTCCATTGTTTCTACTACGGTAAACAGGTTATGCATCAGTTGTTTGAATGGTTTCATCAGAAGCTTTTGGATATGAGTTTTTGCATCTGCCAACTTTTTTCATGCAAACATTTTTAGGGTTTAATTTACCACATGGACCATGAAGCATGTGCTTTATTACAATTTTGTATAAGTGAGGATTTTGCTTCTCATCTGGTATTTCAGCGGACACAACTTGATCGTACTCTTCTGGCCTATACATTTTACATTGAGGTTTCAATATGATTAAGAAATGTGCATGTGGAAGACCTCTCTTTTGAAATTCTATTACATATGTGTAGGCTGCTACCTCACCAAAAATGTTCTTCTTAAAAAGTTCTTCCTTCAGCTGTTCGAGTTTTGCATGAAAGATTCTAACAACAAGGTCCGCTCTATTTTGTACTTCCTCATGTCTCATTAGATGCTCTTTTACTTCTGGCCAATTGGGATTAGATGTCATCGTCAAAAAAATATCTGGCTTTCCAAATTTTTGCACTAATGTCATGGCATCTATGTATTTTTGTCTCATGTTTCTTGGTCCACCAATCAAGCTAGAAGGAAGCACTATTCGTTGACCAACATTTGAACCTTCAGTCTCACCCATTGCCACGGCATCTACCACTCCTTGAAGAAATTCTCTTCTGATTTCTTGTTGTTGCAATCTAAAGAAGTCTAATCTCTGTGTTTCAAGCTTCACATAGTTATCTACTATATATTGCTGTAACAATCAAGCAAAATGTAATAGATATGACTTGTCATCTTTCCTTATTTGAAGCTTGTACGCATAATATTCTCTAACAGAAACGAATCTAGAGCCTTCATCCTTTCGAGTTAAAACTGTAAAAAAAAGAGTCATTGTTTATGGATGACTCAACTTAAAGAGAAATACATAAGTGAAAAGTTGGCACTCTCCTTACCGTCTTGTTCCATGCACAACAGATCTTCAACATTTGCAACATTGTGAGGTGAGATAATATTTTTTGCAATTGGTATTGACTTTCCTCTCTTTCTTTTTTGCTTTTCACCTTTTTTAAGAATTCCTTGATGCCACCCAAGTTCCCCAAATGGGAACATCAAAGGATATTGTATAGGGTCATAACAACCATAATAATATTCAATCTTTTTAGATTGATAACTATGAGTTTTCACTTCAATGTTCCTATGACCTTGTTCTCCATTTTCCTCTCCATCAACCCAAAGTGTTGCAACTTGTGAAACATCTGGCTTATTATACACCCTTTGATCTTGTGAAGCAATTGTTTTAAGGATGATCTTATAATCGTCTAGTACAGGTATGTCTTTCAAGCTTCGAAAGAAACGAGCATAAGGATTATCTTGAAGAGCTTTCATACATGTTTCAACTGCTTGTTCTGAAAACCTTGCACAAGATTTTATCAGATAAGTGAAACATGTATAAAATCTTTGTAAGAGAAACAATGGGTCCATGTGGTACCACATGAACGTGTATATCCCATTGTTTATCTTACAAAGATTTTTATCTGATTTGACTCCTAATGAAGTAAAAGCAAAAAGGTTGTTATATGTTCTGATGTATGTTCTAAATGCCTTTGCTTCTTCTGATGTGGAAATCAGAAGTTGTTTTAGAACATGTGGAAGTTCGTTGTGAGTTAAAACAACACGACCATCTAGGCAACAAAAGTTTGTTGTTTCGGAATAGAATTTAATGGCACCACAATGAGGACAGTCTTTCATGCGAGGTAGTGTCTTAGCCATGAAAGGAATGAACTGTAACAACTCTTTTCCTGTTGTAGAACAATGTCATATATGAAGTGAAATGACCCTAAAAACTATGTAATTTAGAGGAAATCATAGTTGATGAAAGTTCAAGCAAACCTTGTATGCAAGCTTTGGACCTTTTTTGTCTCTGAGTATGTTTTTGATTTTTTTTTAGTATCTGACGGTTATAAATATCATCTAATCAGACTTAAACTTGTAGCAAAGTTTTAAGCTAAATATTTTTATTCCTTACCCGTTGGTTCATTTGACACGAATGACGAGCGATTGGAAGACTCAGCAGGTTCTAGGTAGTTCGTAAGTTGTGACATCCTTGGGTTTTTGTCTTTAGATGAGAGGCGAATTTTGATATTGCATCTTTTCTTTTTCCATCTTATAATGGATTCCCTCCTGTAGTTTCTCTTCATGATCATGTCAATCTCATTACTCATAGGAGACGTATGGAATCCATGACTCATGTGATTGTCTAAAGTGGGTTCTTCACGTTTCAAATTGGAGTTATTTTGATGTGAACAATTGTTTAACGATGGAAGCTCATTACATTTCCTTGGGATTTCTTCCCTTGTGTAATCATCATATTGATGGTAAAATTGATCTACTTTGTTACCACGTTGCATTGGAGCGTTTACCTAGACTTCTCAAAATATGAGAAATAAATTGGACTTGTTGATAGTAGTTTTACAATTAACATCAAAGAAGTAAAATACATCTAACAACATTACAGCACAAATGTCATATTGCTTGATAGGCAATGTGTAACATATTATATCATGATAACATACAAATATAATGAAAAAGAGACATCTAACATGTTCATGGTATGTTATTTTCATTCATTAACTATGATATCTTTTAGCCGCTTTGCTTTCATAGTGAGTTTTTTATTTGCATTCGAGTGATTGTGAATAAGCCATGAATCGGAATCGAAACTTGAAACTAATTTTTTTTTTGATCTTTTGGTAAAGTTAGGACAAAACTGAATAAGGATTTTATTGTTATAAATGGTGTTTGGGTTCCTCTTTTTCTTCACAATCAGTATGTGTGTGGGTATGCTTGTGTTTAACAAAATAAAGAATGATGGAGTTCTTAAGATTGATCACTTGAAGTTAACTACAAAGTTATCTTTAGAGACTTCCACAGAATGTCATAACTATATTCAAGGCAAGTCGTTCTTATGTTCTTTCATGGATGATCTGATGTCCTCATGTACTAATATGTAGCCAAGTAAATTTGTGTACGATTATGTTGCCAAGGATCTTATTGATTCATGATTATTAGTCTATTACTTATGTTGTAGTGATCCATCCATATCTTTTCCAACTAAAGTTGTTGATAAATAATACTAAGATAACAGAAGAATTTAATGTATTTGAAATTATATATATGTAACATCAAGTTTTCACAGCAAATGATAATGATATAGAATGTGGGTAAGTACTTACAGTTTTAAGAGAATATTGCAAGGGTAGTTTTTCAGCGTTTTCAGTCTTGGAGCCTGCAAAGCCCAGAGCCTTCCATCTGCACTACATCACCAAATTCAGAAAATCCAGCTTATATGAGCCGTTTAAGAAAACGATTTTATATCATCAAATGTCAAAAACAAATACTAAAACAAAAATGATATAATTAAGATACTCAAAGCCTTTCGTTAATTATTAGAGGTACATTGAAGCTACTTGTGAGTGATTATAGCATCTGTATTGAAATTACTCGTCATTATGTATAGCTATGAAGAAACTAAAAAACACACATTACAAGGTTTTCCTATCCTTGTACGTACTTTGTTGATTTGTCCTTTATAAAAGATTGTCTAAATCATGAACCTAATAAACTGCACTTGATAAATTGAAAGGAAAAATGTAATTTAGATAGATGAAGAACACAATAATTACTTTACCCCAAATTAACTGATCAAAGGTTTAAACTACTTTCTTTCAATTGTTAATTTATCCTTAAAAGAGCATTAGATGATTAAATCTGGGTTTGAAATGAAAGCACATAACACAAAGCCTAAATCAAAAGAAAGAAAGATCTTAATTAGCAACAAGAGAGGAATAAATTACCCCTAAAATTGAAGACAACGTTGAAAGAAACAACGAAAGAAAGTTGTTTGACATTTTAGCTCATAAAAAAACAAACACAATGCATCGGCACTCTTAACAGCCCCTTTGCTGTCCAAGCAAAAGAAAAGAAAAAAAAAACAGCAACAAGATGAATTACAATAAACAATTTCTGAACGTGACATTTTATCAAACACTTGGTGTGCAATAATAATATTCTAAAACTGACCCCCTTTTTGCCCTATATCATATGCAATCCTATCTTTCATTTTTTTTCCTTTTGTTTCAATTTAGAACATTTATGATAAACGAATTTCATAATAATCACTTTTAACCAAACACATAAAAAAATCAAACTAAGTAATAATAATCAGCATAAAGGCGCATTGTAAGAAAATAAGAAACCTGATAATCACTTCAAAATGCATATCCAAACGCCCCATAAATTGAGAATTATACATCTAGGATTTACATATAATGCTTATTTTTCACAAACAAGTCAGGGAAAAAAAACTCTTGGAAAATTCTATTTCCTTTTGTCCTAAACAATTAGTGAAAGCTTATATATAATCATCAAGACATACAAAACCCAACACACATGTGCAAAGTCTGTTACAGATATGGCCACTGATTTCGCAATCCAATAAACCCCAAATTTAAAAATAAAATTTCACCAAACTTCTACACCGATCACAGCATGCAAAGCAATAAATCAACCTCACCAACAAAATAAAAGCAGTATTTACCAAAACTAAACGCAAAAACAAATTTCCAACCTTATCCCCAAATGAATTCAAAAAAATGATAAGTTCATAAAGCCCATTTCAGAAAACTCACATCTACAGTAAATATTTCATACCCAGAGAAAAAAAAAACTTTCTAAATTAACAAACTGGGTTTACAAACTTACACACACAATCGTGTGTTTTGTGTGTGTGAGAGAGAGAGAAACAAAAATGATACCTGGAGAAAGTCAAACAAGAAAAAAAAAGAGAAGGGAGAAAACTGTCGACCTTACCTTCGTGAAACCCAAAGTCACCGCAGAAATGTAATTTTTTTTGGTAAACCAAAGTGAAATGGGATAGGAGCACACATGACTCAATTGTGAAGAAGAAGAAGAACACGTGTTGTTGTCTCAGGAAGAAATTGTGAAACGTGTATAAGGGATGAACACCTCACGTGGACATCATGAAGAGATTGTGAAACGTGTATAAAGAATGAAGACCTCACGTGGAGGTTTTTAAGGTATGAAGACCTCTTTTTGTATAATAAGAAGATATATATATATATATATATATATATATATATATATATATATATATATATATATATATATATATATATTAAAGTTAATTTAATTAAATTATTTTATAAATTAAATTTATAAATAGTTGAATTTATGTTTGAATTTAAATATAATAAAAATAATAATACAACTTATTCATATATATATATATATATACACACACACACACACACACACACACACACACATATATATATATATATATATATATATATATATATATATATATATACACACACACACACACACACATACACATACGTGTATATAAGTGATTTTTAATTAAAATTTTTTAATAAACGATACAAAGAGCAAAGTAAATAAATTATTGTTATATATATATATTTTTCCTTTAAATACCTAATTTAATAATAATAATCATAAAAATTATTATTTTAGTTAACTTGTAAGAGTACATATTAAGTAAATAATAGTGGAATAAAAAATATCTAAAAAAATATAAAACAAGTAATTGGTTAGGGACCAAAACTGAAACTAAATTAAAAGGGCAAAACAGACATTTTTTAAATAAGGAACAGTCAAAAGACTAAAACCATAACAAAAAGACAACCATGGGTACTGAAATTGTAATTTTGATGCGAAAAGGACGATAACCATAATTTGTATATAACCACAAAGACGAAAATTGTAATTTACCCTTATTATTATTACTATCATAGTTATAGTAATAATATTTATTATTTATTATTTATTTAACTTTTTATGTATTAATTTTTTTGTTTATAAAGTTTCCTATATTTTGATATATTTTTTTAATTTAAATTACTAACTTATTTATTTCTTCTATTATAAACAATTGTATCAAATTAGAATTGTTAGAACCGTTTTTAAATTGATGAACTAACTAAGTTTAGGGTAGTTTTTGTAAATATAGCATAGTTGTATTTTCATATAAATAGAAAATTCTCTTTTGTAAAAAAACAACTCTGACATTCTAATTTGTCAATTGCACGGAAACTGTGAAGATCAAATTAGGGCTACAGTGCAGTCAGTCGACATTCTTCTCTATAATTCATTTTTGTGCATATTAATCATTCGGTTAGTTTTGATTCTTGTTCTTAATTGTTGATTGATATAACTGGAATTACAATTGGTATCAGAGCTCAAAAATGATTTTTTGATTGAATTTAAAAAAAACTGTCACTGTTTCATCGGTATTTTTTCAGAAAATTGAAAATCCTCGTAGGGTTTTTGATTCAGTGGTTTATTGTTTTTGATATTTAAATCGAAGGATTAGCTTTGAAAAACGATCAGATTGATCATAAGATGAAACTGTAATTCAAAACACTCAAGAAGATTCATCGATTTTTATGAAATTTTGAAAAACCCTTTGTTCTTCACTGTTCTTGTGAAAAACAATGAGTTTAATCTGATTTTAACCAAAGTATTTTAAGAAAAAAGTGTTTGGAATTAAAAACCTTACCTTCGATTTCATTTTGAGAACAATTGATGCATTTTCAGTGAAAAAAAAATATTGAATTCTTGACTTGGATTTTAATAAAAATTATAAAACTCGAAAACAAGTGTGTTCATAGTTTAAATCGAGTTGCAATTAACTTTTATCCGATTTGAAAATCACTTACAATCAAGTTGGATACATTAGTGATCGAGTTACATTGGAGTATAAATTGAGTTGAAAGAAGTTCCAATCGAGTTGGACACTTATTTCAATCGACTTATAAATCAATTCAATTCGAGTTGCACTCAATCTTAATCGAGTTGAATAGAAGGGTCAGTTGAGTTGAACTCTATTCAATCTGAGTTGGGAAGAAGCTTTATTCGAGTTTTATAAATCATCCATTAACTGCAATTCAATTTGAATCAAGTTTTAAACAAGATCAATTCGAGTTTAATCAATAATCAGTCAATTTCATTCGAGTTTAATCTCATTTGATCCGACTTTCACAGAGGATTCATTTGAGTTGACAATTCTTTATATTCGAGTTGACTTGTTAATTTGTTGATTAATTCTTTCTTTTAGATTCAAATTACCATCTTTATTCGAGTTTTTCTCATTAATTGATCGAGTTTCAATCTATACTCATTCGAGTTTGATCAACTTACATTCAAGTTTGATCAAATTTTCAATTTCAATCAAATTTTCGTTTAAAAGATCTTGGAAGATTCCCGTTATTCAGTCAAAATGTCCAAAGACGCACTAGCCATGTGGTCGGAAACAAAACCTCCAATTCTGTACAGAGGTGAGTATGTATAATGGAGGGGAAGATTTCTCGAGTTTATTAGTTTCCATGACCTATCTGATGAGATGCTGAAGTCACACAATGACGGACCAATGGTTTTTCTTGAGACAATTCCTGCTGTACCCACCGGCAACCCCCTATACCTGAAAGAACCATTGAGGTCACAAACCTAACTGAAGCACAAAAGCGTAGAAAACTGGGGGACAAGACAGCTAGAAAACTGTTGTTGATATCAATACCAAATGATATATACACCTGTCTGACTAATACCAAAACAGCCAAATCCATCTGGGATGAGGTTTGTAAGTTGATGAGGGGTTCAGACAGAGCAGCAACAAATAGAGCCTGAAATAGTTTAATGACGTTTGAGAACTTCAGAGCAAGAGAAGGGGAACTGCTGGAGAGTACATATCTGAGGTTTGTCAGTCTGGTCAGTGAAATGAAGAGGAATAGTGTCACTAAGTCAAATTTAGACATCAATGTCAAATTCCTGAACGTACTAAATTCGGAGTGGGAAAAGTAGGAATTGATAATTCAGCAAACAAAGATATTGAAGAAATGGACTTTCACATGGTATTTGAAAACCTTAACAACTATCAGGGAGTTTTTTTAAGGAAGATGTCCGGAAACAAGAAGGCTGAAAAAGAAACTGTTGTTCCATTAGCTTTGTTGGCAGACAAGAAGTACAAATACAAGCTAAAGAAGGAGAAACGAGTAGTAGTGAGCAACAGTTCATCAGAGTCAGACTCATCGGATTCCTCAACTGATTCTGAAATTGAAGAAATGAAGAAACAAATGGCCTTACTGACGAAGGCATTTCAGAAGAAGTTTTACCGGAAACCAACCAACAACAAGATGAGGTATAAAACAGGCTCACGGAAGTTTGGAAAGAAGGACAAATATGATAAATCAGGAGAGAGCAGTGGTAAGAAAGCAGACAAATATGAAAAATCTGAAAAGCAGTCTAAGAAGGATTCTGAGCAAAAGTGCTACATCTGTGGCAAGCCAGGCCATTATGGTAGAGAATGTAGATTGCCTGTAGTTAAAAATTCAGAATACTACACTCGTAAGGCACTACAAGCAAAGGAAAAGGAGGCCGACAAAGCTTTAATGGCTGAAGATGATCACTGGCTCCAATTATTTGAAGAGGAAGATATTTTAGATGAAGATGCACACATATGTCTGAAGTCTGAAGTTTTTAATGATTCAGAACTTAGAGAGTCTGCGATGATAGCTGAAGATGAAGTTTGGCTGGGTTTGACAGATTAGGAGAATGAAGAGAAAGAAGTGTCTGATGATGATAATGAACTGACTGAAGAGATAGCACTAATGGCAACAGGAGATGCTAGATGCAACAAGGATAAGGAAAATGATGACTCAGATTCAGATACATCAGAGAGTTCAGAGACACGTGAGGTACAAACTAACTCTAATTCTGAAAATGATGATTCCTGTATGCTAGAACAAAAACTGATGCAAATGGCTGTCATGTTAAAGAAATTTGAAAAATCTTTAAAAGCTGAAAAGAAAAATGTCCATTGCTTGGAAAACAAATTAAGTCAAGAACATACGTTAGTGTTAGATTTTTCCAAGGATAAGGCATTAGCGTTACGAGCTATATCAGATCTACAAGATAAACCAAATGATCTTCAAAGTCAAATTCAGAAACTGAATAGCAATATATCTAACCTAACAGAAAAATTGAATTTAGCTGAATTACAAGCATCAAGTTATTCTTTGAAATATCATGCCATATTTGATGAAAGAACGAAACTTTACGAGAAAATTAAGTCTTTGGAAGATGAGTTTATCAAACGAGGTCAAACAGATCAAACGATATATTTAAATCAACCTAAAGATACCGAATTCTATAATTCTAAATCAGGTATAGGTTGGACTAATCCTAAATATCCGACAAAAGCAATTTCAAATTCACCTACTTTATATGATGTCAGATACATGAATTTAGGGTTACAAATGATTTTTATGAAAGCTTCGGATGAAATAGAATTAAGTGAAGATTCAAAAAGGTTGAGATCTGATAAAATGCAGAATACTGTCGATTATAATAGATTAAATGAATCTTATCAAAATTCTTGCATTTATGAGGAGTACATTCAGACTTATTCTGATAAGGATTTATCTGAAAATACTACTCATTCTCAAAAGCCATATTTACCAAATTCAATTCTTGAGAAGATAAACTTTGATCTTGAATTGAAAATCAAAACTTTTGAGACTGAAAATCAAAATCTTAAGGCTGAAATTAAATCTTTGGAACTAAAGCTGCAAAATCAGCCTGAAAACAAATCACAATCATATCACAAACCATCTATTCAACTTGATTCTATTAGGGTGCGTTTGGTACAGAGAATGGAATTGCTGAGAAATGGAATTAGTCTGGAGAAAGAGAATTGATTCACCTGTTTGGTAGAACAGAGAATTCAACAAAGAATTGTAACAGAGAATCATTTCTCTTGTTTGGTACAACAGAGAATTCAGCAAATAGTTGTATAATTAAACATTTTATAATCTGCAATCACAATCATTTTTTTCAATTTTTTTAATTCAAACCCAAAATAATATTTTGTAATAGTTAAACATTCTATTGATAAAACAAAAAAATTACCAACATAATTTACCCAAAAAATACTAAATAAAGTACTACAATTTAATTCAAACCAAAACAAAGTACTAGTGATTCATTCAAACCAAAATAAAGTCATTCAATTTGTTAAACAAGGAAAAATAAATAGTAAACTAGTATCTCATTTAACCATAATTTTAGAAACACATTTTTAAAAATCATATGAGTGTCAATTAGGGGTGTTATTCGGGTAGTTAATTGGGTATCAGATTATTTGGTTCGGGTGGGTTATTCGGTTTTGGTTATTTTGCACACCCCTAGTGTCAATTACATACTTTGATTTGTTTTAATACAAAAAATATATACCTAAATAACGTTGTTCTAACTTTTAAAAAAAAGGGAAAGAAAACAATTTGGTTGTAATTTTGAACTGAATTAGAATGGAACCAACCATGGAATTAAAAAAGAGCAGCACACTCTTTGTGAAAAGTAGCAATAACCTTTCTGCAGTGTGTGTGTATATGTTCTCTGTGTGTGTATAAGCATCCAAGAACAAACAAAGCAACATGTAAAGAATAGCATATTCATTATGTTTGTATTGTAAAGCATGTGCTGGTGCCAGATTACAATACCCAAATTCGCCCAACTTATTAATCAACAATAGACATTACAGCAGGTAGTGTGATGTGTAGTGTGTGTTTATATGTTCTATGCATGTATATGTTTAGTGTATGTGCATGTGCATGTGTTCCAAACTATTTCTCTAGCATCTAATTACAATATCCATCACATAAGTTTCCTCAATACTAACCAAAACAACAACACTCTATATCAACATCCTCATTTACAAAACCTACAAACAATGAACAGATGCAAGACTAACATTAAATTTCAAAGAACATGTTAACATGATTGTTGTAGTTGTCATATTCCTATACAATCCAATCCTTGATAATATGATGCAATTCACAAGAATATCATAACACCATTTAACAACAATTTGGTCATCGAGAAGAAGCAGCGGTCACCGACATCGAGAAGAAACCAACACTGAGAAGAAGCAACGACCGTCGTCTGGAATCGTAGGTCTGATATGAGAAGAAGAATGGAGAAAATGAAAGTGTTGCAAGGTTTTGAGGAGATGGACGCCTTAAGTAATCCTGCACATACAAAGATATATCGGTAAATGTCGAGATAGATAACAACAATAAATATGTAACCAAACTAAAATGAGATGGATAATAACAATCAACATTTAATCAAACTAAAATCTATGTACAAAAAAAAATTCAAATGAAACATCAAAACATAAAGAGATAATGTAATAGTCTGCTTGTATATCTATATGCAGAATGGAGATACAATATGTAAACCTGGAAGTTGATTGTCTCATCCCCAAGAAATCATTTGTCATATACCAATGCTAATTCCATACATGTTGACATGTAAACAAAATAGTATCTTTTACAACACCAAAAAATGTTACCCAACATCGAATTTGTCATACACCAATGCTAATTCCATACACAATGCACAAATATGATTCAAGCACATTCTAAAGTCATGCTGCATTAAAAACTCTTTCAACATGGAGATCTAAATACCCCATCATAACTATAACACAAATAACCATATTTACATAAGCTTGTTTTAACTATAACGTGATTGCAACTAATTTGTGTATGAACATTGTGAAAAAAAGATCTTGTTTTCTCAATCAACATAAGAAAATGATGAGTACAACATTTATCTATAACCAAGACATACAAGAAATGCCTCAAATACATATGAGATCTCATGAAACCTCAATGATATCATCTTCTTACTAGCTAGATGGTATTGATGATTAATTGTTCAACTTGTATTGAAAATTATAAATAATGAAACTGCAATAGGTAGATGACAAATGTACTTCAATTTTTTATTCTTAATCGAAAGACAACATTATATTGCATAGCCAACCATATACAAACAAAAGTAAAAACAAACTTCCTGGACATTCAAAAACCCATATGGCTATGCTTCTGCTCCTGTAGCTTCTATAACCACATAGATGTAAGGTCACAAAAGGCATGAAACTCAAACTCCAACAAGAGAAATTAGAAGTAATTAAATATAGCAAAAAATGAAAAGATGGGAGATGAAAGAGAGATGATTAACACAAATAATCAAAATAGAGCTGGAAATTGAAATAACAAATCCAGAAATTAAAATATACAAACATGAAAATCACTACATAAGTTCAGAGAGAAGAAAGAAATCGAAAGAGAGAGGAAGAAGACGAGACAGAGAAAGAGCGGCGACATACGGTGGACGAAGGCGACGTACGGTGGAAGGGCGACGACGACAGATTAGGGATGTGTACGCTGCCGGAGATGAAAAGTCTGTCGGAGATGAGAGAGTCGAAGGTGCAGCCGAAGAGATAAGACTGCCGCCGTAGGTGAGAGGAGGAAAGAAGGCCACCGGAGGTGCAGAAGATGAGAGAGACGATGGTGCAGGTTGGAGGTTTCTGGTTATCTGGCTTTCTGTGTGAGGGCACAAATGAGAGGAAACGAGGGTTTGGGGGGTGCTCTCAACTCTCCGTGTTTTTTTAACAATTCTCATAGAGTTGAAAATCTTCAATTCTCCCCATTTCTTTAGATGCAGAAGAGAATTCAAAATAGAGAATAGGAATTGGTTTAATTCTCATCTTACAATTCTCAAGCTCAAACAAACAAGAGAATTTCTATTATTTCCATTTCTCTACCCCCAATTCTCTGTACCAAACATGCCCTTAATTCTGAACAAGATTTTGTTTTGTATATGAACTCTGATTTTAACTCAATGGAAGAAATGTTTATCAAAATAGATGAATTTGTTAAACCATTACATGACAAACAAATTGAAAAACCTAAAGAACCTGTTAGTATTCTGAAAAGAATATCTATAGATTCTAAGGATACATCTATTAATTTAACAATTTTACAACTGAAAAAGGAGAAAACAAAAGTTCATTTTGTCACTCCTACATATGAAAAAAGGTAAATCATCTTCCTCAAAGGACTCTATTTCATAGAAGGTCCATACCTCCAAAGGTAAGAGAATTTTAAAGGATAAACATATTTCTAAAACGACTAATTCTCGTGTTTCTATTATGTTAGATAATATTGTAAAAAGTTCTCGGAAGAAAGAATGGCGCAAGAAGCAGCGAGAAATGAAAAACAAGAGTTTAAGACAACAGTGGAGAGTCAAAGAAAGTATTGTTACAGATAGGACTAGTCATTTTGAAAAATCTGTCTGTAATAATTTTACTGATAAACGATGTAATAAATACTCTCGAACTGACTTACTTACTTTAAATTCTGATGGATTCTGCTTATTGTCATCCAATGCATGCTAAATCTGTTAAGTTCGTTTTGGTTACCAAAGAAAAAGGTTCCTTCTTTTAAACAAGAAAAGGTTCCAATGCAGCAAATTTCAAAATCAGTTCCACGTCGAACTGTACAAGAATGGATACCGAAACGTACTGTTAAAAAGTGGGTTCCTAAATTAAAAGAATTATCTGATGAAAAGATGAATATCAAACCACATGATTTACCAAAATCCAAAGTACCCAACTATAAGTGGGTACCTCACGTTTTCTTTCGTCTTATAAGTAAATCATGTGTGGTACCTTGACTCCGGCTGCTTAAAGCACATGACCGGACAAAAAGAAACTCTCATTAACTTTGTTGATAAGTTCAGTGGGACGGTTCGTTTCGAAAATGATCAATTCTGTCCGATCAAATGATATGGGAGTCTTGAGTACGACAAGATCACGATACAAAAAGTCTTCTACGTTGATGGTCTCGGTCACAATCTCTTCATCATTGGACAACCATGCGACAAAGGATTAGAGGTCAATTTCAAAGCGAATAGATGCATCATAAGATCTGGAGAAGGAAAGGAGATCCTTGCAAGGAATAGAAAAACAAATCTGTACTCGATAGACCTAGCCTCAATTAATCTGAAGAAAGATGTTTGCTTATTATCCAAAGCAACATCTAAAGTTTCTTGGCTATGGCATCGCCGTCTTTCTCACTTGAATTTTAAAGAGTTAACCAACCTTGCAAAAGGTGGGTTAGTCAAAGGGCTTCCAACTCTCAGATGTCAAAAAGAGCAATTGTGTGCAGCCTGTGAAAAAGGAAAGATGGTTAGAGCGTCTCACAAGTCAAAAGTTGAACACTCTTCAACGATAGCATTGGATATGGGAGTCTTGAGTACGACAAGATCATGATACAAAAAGTCTTCTATGTTAACGGTCTAGGTCACAATCTGTTCAACATTGGACAACTATGCGACAAAGGATTAGATGTCAATTTTAAGGCGAATTGGTGCAGCATTAGATCTGGAGAAGGGAAAGAGATACTTGAATGGAATAGAAAAACAAATCTGTACTCGATAGACCTAGCCTCAATCAATCTGAAGAAAGATGTTTGCTTATTATCCAAAGCAATATCTAAAGTTTATTTGCTATGGCATCGCCGTCTTTCTCACTTGAATTTTAAAGAGTTAACCTGTGACACCCTTGCCACAACAACCACCAATTACAATACACCCAGGATTAATCACCAACATACAATAACATAATGATCTGATAACCTAAATTAAGTGCGGAAGCATTAAAAACATAAATAAAGTAGTGCAAAAAGTGTTAAACACCCTACGGTGCTATAAGGTACCAAGTCTAAGTCTACACACCCATACATTTATTACAATCATCCAGAATATATTACAACATTGTCCAAATCACAATTACCGATCAAATAGTGCCGAGTCTCCCAAATCTTCCAAACGACCTAACTAGAAGGTCCAGCAGTAGACTTCCCTTTTCCTGTAAAATAAAAATCAACAACTGGGGAATAAGCGGATGCTTAGTGAATACAGAGATTATGCATTTTATAAATTTTTATGAAGCCCAAGGATAACACAGATGACCAACATCGGATATCCTCTTCGTACACAAAGTACGGACCAGAGCCGCAGCCCCTTCGAGCTCAAAGCTCGGCATTTAAACATACCATCTGAGACAAACGTACGATCGGGGATGACATACTGCCTACCGGGCCTAGGAGGGATCAGCTCCAGGTCATATAGCACAGTAACATCAGAGTAATCGATGCGACCCACCGGTCCATCACTAGATGCACAACAACCGAAAGGACATGCAACAAGTAAGAATGTGCATCTAAATCTACGCAAGTTAGTAGAATTCCAAACAATCAATGAAACAACAAGTCTCAGCAGGCAAAGCTTACATAAAACAAATATAAACATGCGAAATCTACTGTACTCACAGTGGGTGCGTAATTTATCTTTTAACCGATATTATTTCTCTTCGGGCTTTCAACCGGATCCACCAAGTACCCCACTGTGGGTTAAACAACACCACAAGGGACCTGTTATTAATTACAACAATACTTCGTATCAATAACCGTTTAAATCCATAAAACCATGTTTTGTAAGTTTTGCAATATATTCTCCCCTTTCGGTCTATGTCCAAATCCATATTACAATTAAGTTGAACTCATCTCAAGTTCATAACTTGTCCTTTGAATAATTCTTGCCATTTTATGAGTTTCATTCAAAATACTTGAGTTTAGAGAGTAGTATTCTCAATTTTAGGCATTAAACTCGAATTTAATGGGTTAGATTCGAAACCATGCATCAGATTCGAATCATATGCATCAGATTCGAACCCTTAGGGTCAGATTCGAACTCACCTTCGAATCTAGGGTTAGATTCGAACCCCATACCACAAATTCAACTTCCATTCGAGTTTAGGTGATAGATTCGAACCTCATGCATTAGTTTCAAACCCCATTCGATTCTGGGCATAGATTCGAACCCTCCATTCGAATCTAGGGGTAGATTCGAACCCCCCCCCCCTTCGAATCTAATGTTACACTCGAAAACACACTCGAATCTAGTACCAAACTCGAGTTTGTTCTTGCATTTCGACTCTGTTCTTGACATATTCGAGTCTGTTCATCATTTCAGCTTAAATCCTTCATTTCTAAGTCAAAAATCATGCATATATCATGTATGATACCTAGATTCGATTCTATTATGCATATACTATCATAATCTTGCAGTATTTCAAGCAAAACAAGCTCCAATTTACATAAAATGACAGATTCGAATTCTAATTTACTTCAAAACCGAAACTATAAACTTAAAAGGATCGATTCTTACCTTAATTCGTATGAAATCAGAAATCCGATTGTAGATTGTTGTTGTACTCCTCGATACCTTTCCGTTGACGTATAATTCTCAAAAATCTGACGGTCGGTTTGTGAGATAACTTAGAGAGATGTAGAGAGAACTTCTAGAGAGATAAAGTAGTGAGATAGTGTAAAATAGAAAAATGAAGCCTATTGCCCTTTATATACAACTTTCGTCATTTTTGCACATTTCACCACTCGAACTAACCGGTTCCATAAAATACTGATTTAATCTTAGAATTATCATAAATAACTTTTTAATTCCTTAATATTCCAAAACAATGATTCTGAGTTCAATTTTCTTAAAAATAGCAACAAACTTCTAAGTAACCCAAATACATAATAATTGCTTAATTTTAACTTAAACATATATTTTCCACTTAATTAACCAAAATACAGTAAAATAAATCCGAGGATGTTACAGCATGGGCTCCACCACGCTCAACTTCGTCCTCGAAGTTACTCGGATTCAAACAGTTGTGAATATTTTCTTAACATTTCCGCCTTTGTCTCCCACGTATGGTCTACTCCTTTGTGATGCTTCCAACGTATCAATACTATTTTAATCTCTTTGTTCCTTATTCTTCATTACCACAGTATTCATAATATATTCCGACTTTTCAACATATACTAACCCTTTATGATTTCTAATTCATTATAATCAGCCTAATCTTCATTACTAGTTGTGAAGATTTAATAAAGATTTCTTCATGAAATACCAAGTGCTATTTCGACATTTCCTTAAATAATTCTAAATGAGATAACAGATTCCTAACTTTTCTGTTATTCTCAATGAACCAACTCACCTCAGTGCAAATTTTATCCCTTTTTCAAAACAAGTAGTACACCTCATCGGTGATACTAATAAATATACTACATCGTTTCCCTCAAAACTGATTGGTTTAGGTGTCTCATCATATATTCCGATGTGGAAATAGTCCATTCATTCTGATCTTCTATCAGTTGTCAGTAAGCTGTACTCATAGCTATATGTGTGTTTAATCCCACTTATAACACAAACCAAGAGTTGAAAATGAAACAACTCTTCTATTCTGACATAATCGAGTCTAGAATACTAAAACAATATTAATAACCTTTCCCACGTACATCTTGTGCAAAATCTTTCCAATAATAAACTTCTTGAGTCTGTATATAAAATATACTGAATAATCAAGTTGTCTACAATCTACCAATCGTAGAAAACTTCTTAAATCTGTAATTACTGCGAGACAGATTCCAAATTCTCAATCATTCCTCTTTTAACAGAATCCTCCGAGATCCAATTCCAGAAATCACATACCACAAATTATAATCTATTGTAATCAAAATTCACGTTTTGACATATTCAACTTAAAACTTATACCCGAATGTCATCGATAATTACAATTACCGATTCCCCCATCATTGATATACAAATCTCTATTCATGATGTCCATAAAACGGTTGGGGTGTTACTTAATCAAAATATCGTGACCAGAGACTCGTAGTGCTCATAAATATTCCTGAAAGCCAATTTCAGTACATTCCCTTTTCGGACCTCAACTAATCATATCCCATTCGTAGATTAATCTTAGAAAAATAATTAGCTCTCATGCAGCTAATTGAATAATCATCATTTCTCGGCAGCGGATATTTATTTATTATAGTCAATTTGTTCAAACCACTTTAATCTATGCACATTCAGTAGATACAAAACAGTACGAATAACAAACTTTTGGAGAAGCTCCAGGAATCAAGTCAATACCAACTTTTCACTTGTCTTTCAGGTGCCACACCAGACAAGTCTTCCATACACATTTATGGAAACATTTGGGACAACAGGCGCATCGGCCACAGTTCTCTCTTCAATCTTGGTATCAATAGCATATACCATACAAGACTCACGACCCTAAGCAATCAGCTTTCGGGACCTAACAATCATCATTAGACATTGATCCCCACTTCTCCAATACTCATATATACAATTTTTCTCGCCTCCTTTCGGCGAAGTTATCTTTATTATTCCTTCATTGCAAACTACATGCGTCTTGTCACATATATTTAATAAATTCTTTCTAATTATCGTATCAAATCACCGATCTCTATTGAAATCAAGTCAGGATTGAGTACTACCTCCTCAATCACTAAAGTACAATCATGATACACATGATCTACGTTAACTAATGTGTTACTTAACAATTTCAACATCAATCACAACTATCAACTTAGTCCAAAAGACTAACATTGATTGCACAAATGCAGTAGTTACGATTTAATTAATTGGCACCAGAATTTAAACAAAACTCATGACCACCTCCGAATCTCTTTTAGATTCCGAATCGTAGTATTAGACCTTTCTTTACGGTATAAGCAAATTTCATTACTGTCCAAAGTCTCTTTAACTTTCTTATTGATCAATTATCATATCAATAAGTATACTATCCTCAAGTAGCATTATATTTCCTTTTTGACATTGTCATTCTTATTTATAACGTCGACATCTTCTATATTTATTACGTTACATTCACTAAATGATATCGGAGTAAGATCCAATTTGAAGACTGCATCTTTAATTTTCTAAGGTGCGACTATGATATAGGTATTCTAACTCGGCTAATGTGTTACTAGTAACTTCTATGTCAAATCTAGCCAGTAACTTAAACAGCGTCATGACTGGTCGTTTGTTCAAAACAGTAGACACAAAAGGCTTGTTGATATCAGAATTAAACATCATTATTGCAAGCATAAATTTAACTTATAAACGTACCCGCATCCACCTCCGGGTTTTCCCTAGCTTCCTCCACGGTAATCTGAAATGCACTAGTCTGTCCCCTTTTTGGCTGGTTCCGGCGGTTGACTGAACCACCACTTGATCCTCCAAATGATCGAGTCGACGATGGTGCAGCAGCAGCTGGATCGTTCCTTCTGCAATTCCTACTGTAGTGTCCCCATACACCACACTTATGGCAGGCATCCGATCTTCGTGGGCATTCACTTTGGTAGTGGCCCAATTCTCCACAGCAGAAACATGCACGAGCATGACCAGGAGAACTAGACTGCCGACGATAAGACTGTGGTGGCGAGTACTGTGATGATCGTGCAGAACCAGAGTAGCCTCCTTCACGTTGACGTTTCGGCGGTGAAGGTTGAGTTGGGTTAGTTGAAGCAGCATCAGCAGACCCCATCACATATCCTGACATAATCAGGATCTGTTCTACATTTCTGGCGGCTTCCAGCAGACTAGCAAACGTGGGGTAACGTACGTTGCTCATCACCCTTCGGATTTCCAAATCAAGACCAACCTCAAATCGAGTAACTTTTCTTTCTTCTGTATCAACCTGATGAGGCGCAAATAAACTTAGCCTTGTGAACTCTACCGCATATTGGGACACAGACTTAGTCCCCTGAATTAGTGTCATGAACTTAGCTTCTAGTCTTCGGCGTTCATCGGCCGGGCAGTATTGCTGAGTGAAAATTTCAGTAAACTCAGCCCATGTCATTCTAAAAACCTTCTCCATTGTTAAGGCATTCACCATTGAATTCCACCACATTACTGCGTCTTTGGTGAACATAGCAGTAGCGAACCGGACCATGTCCTTCTCAGCACAATCACTGATTCGGAATGTCCGTTCTGTGGTTGTTATCCATTCCAGAGCAGCAACAGCATCACCGAGTCCATTAAACTCGACTGCTCCATTTCCCTTAAAATCCTTAAACCGACAGCCCCTGGGCTTATTAGATGACCTAGTATTGTCATCTTGTTCGTCATTGCTTTTCTCTCTTTCCTTATTCTTCCTCTTATCTTCTCTTCGTTTAGCTTCGGCCTCATCTCGAGCCCGAAACTGATCTTGAATCATTCGATTCTGCTCAGCCATCATAGCTAGCATCATCTCTCTGGCTTCTTCAGGTGTCATTCCTCCTCCAGACATGTTCTGTAATATAAACATATAATTTGTTTAGCAACATGTCATAAACTTAAAGACACCATTCATTTGTCCCGTATGATAGTCAATCTCTTATAATTACTAGATCGTAACCTATCTTAGTTCAGATCATTACTTAAACCACTACATATCATTACCTAATGTTTGAGATCAAGACCTCACGGACTCTTGAATCTCAAACAACTGCTCTGATACCATCTCGTGTGACACCCTTGCCACAACAACCACCAATTACAATACACCCAGGATTAATCACCAACATACAATAACATAATGATCTGATAACCTAAATTAAGTGCGGAAGCATTAAAAACATAAATAAAGTAGTGCAAAAAGTGTTAAACACCCTACGGTGCTATAAGGTACCAAGTCTAAGTCTACACACCCATACATTTATTACAATCATCCAGAATATATTACAACATTGTCCAAATCACAATTACCGATCAAATAGTGCCGAGTCTCCCAAATCTTCCAAACGACCTAACTAGAAGGTCCAGCAGTAGACTTCCCTTTTCCTGTAAAATAAAAATCAACAACTGGGGAATAAGCGGATGCTTAGTGAATACAGAGATTATGCATTTTATAAATTTTTATGAAGCCCAAGGATAACACAGATGACCAACATCGGATATCCTCTTCGTACACAAAGTACGGACCAGAGCCGCAGCCCCTTCGAGCTCAAAGCTCGGCATTTAAACATACCATCTGAGACAAACGTACGATCGGGGATGACATACTGCCTACCGGGCCTAGGAGGGATCAGCTCCAGGTCATATAGCACAGTAACATCAGAGTAATCGATGCGACCCACCGGTCCATCACTAGATGCACAACAACCGAAAGGACATGCAACAAGTAAGAATGTGCATCTAAATCTACGCAAGTTAGTAGAATTCCAAACAATCAATGAAACAACAAGTCTCAGCAGGCAAAGCTTACATAAAACAAATATAAACATGCGAAATCTACTGTACTCACAGTGGGTGCGTAATTTATCTTTTAACCGATATTATTTCTCTTCGGGCTTTCAACCGGATCCACCAAGTACCCCACTGTGGGTTAAACAACACCACAAGGGACCTGTTATTAATTACAACAATACTTCGTATCAATAACCGTTTAAATCCATAAAACCATGTTTTGTAAGTTTTGCAATATATTCTCCCCTTTCGGTCTATGTCCAAATCCATATTACAATTAAGTTGAACTCATCTCAAGTTCATAACTTGTCCTTTGAATAATTCTTGCCATTTTATGAGTTTCATTCAAAATACTTGAGTTTAGAGAGTAGTATTCTCAATTTTAGGCATTAAACTCGAATTTAATGGGTTAGATTCGAAACCATGCATCAGATTCGAATCATATGCATCAGATTCGAACCCTTATGGTCAGATTCGAACTCACCTTCGAATCTAGGGTTAGATTCGAACCCCATACCACAAATTCAACTTCCATTCGAGTTTAGGTGATAGATTCGAACCTCATGCATTAGTTTCAAACCCCATTCGATTCTGGGCATAGATTCGAACCCTCCATTCGAATCTAGGGGTAGATTCGAACCCCCCCTTCGAATCTAATGTTACACTCGAAAACACACTCGAATCTAGTACCAAACTCGAGTTTGTTCTTGCATTTCGACTCTGTTCTTGACATATTCGAGTCTGTTCATCATTTCAGCTTAAATCCTTCATTTCTAAGTCAAAAATCATGCATATATCATGTATGATACCTAGATTCGATTCTATTATGCATATACTATCATAATCTTGCAGTATTTCAAGCAAAACAAGCTCCAATTTACATAAAATGACAGATTCGAATTCTAATTTACTTCAAAACCGAAACTATAAACTTAAAAGGATCGATTCTTACCTTAATTCGTATGAAATCAGAAATCCGATTGTAGATTGTTGTTGTACTCCTCGATACCTTTCCGTTGACGTATAATTCTCAAAAATCTGACCGTCGGTTTGTGAGATAACTTAGAGAGATGTAGAGAGAACTTCTAGAGAGATAAAGTAGTGAGATAGTGTAAAATAGAAAAATGAAGCCTATTGCCCTTTATATACAACTTTCGTCATTTTTGCACATTTCACCACTCGAACTAACCGGTTCCATAAAATACTGATTTAATCTTAGAATTATCATAAATAACTTTTTAATTCCTTAATATTCCATAACAATGATTCTGAGTTCAATTTTCTTAAAAATAGCAACAAACTTCTAAATAACCCAAATACATAATAATTGCTTAATTTTAACTTAAACATATATTTTCCACTTAATTAACCAAAATACAGTAAAATAAATCCGAGGATGTTACATAACCAACCTTGCAAAAGGTGGATTAGTCAAAGGGCTTCCAACTCTCAGATTTTAAAAAAGAGCAGTTGTGTGCAACCTGTGAAAAGGGAAAGATGGTTATAGTGTCTCACAAGTCCAAAACTGAACACTCTTCAACGAGAGCATTGAAACTTCTTCATATGGACTTGTGCGGGCCATTGCGAGTACAGAGCATAAACAAAAAGAGAAATGTGTTGGTAATAGTCGATGACTACTCCAGATACACATGGATATTCTTCCTGCGTTCCAAGTCTGATGCTACCGAGATCATAATCGACTATATTCGCAGAATTCAAGTCAAGTTGCAACTTTCAGTTCAAACCATTAGATCAGATAATGGGACAGAATTCAAGAACAAATCACTCGAGACGTTTCTAAATTCTGTGGGAATAACTCATCAATTCTCAGCAGCTCGCACTCCACAACAAAACGGTGTAGTTGAAAGAAGAAATCGCACCCTTGTGGAATCTGCAAGAACGATGCTGGCATATTCAAACCTTTCTATTATTCCTTTGGGCTGAAGCTGTAGCAACTACTTGTTTTACGCAGAACAGATCTATAATCAACAAGAGATTCGGAAAGACTCCGTATGAATTAATAAATAAACGAGTCCCTAATGTAAAATTTTTTCATGTCTTTGGATGCAGGTGTTTTATCTTAAACGACAAAGACAATTTGGGAAAGTTTAGTCAAAAAGCGGATGAAGGCATCTTCATTGGCTATTCAAAAGAGTCTGTAGCCTTCCGAGTCTACAATAAGAGGACAAAGACTGTTAATTAAAGCGTCAATGTTAAATTTGATGAAGGCTTGTAATGGCTTCTAAACATACCAGTTCAGAACCCGATCTTAACCAGTCGACTTCTATGAAGTCATCTGAACAGAGTGTAGAAAATAATAATTTAAATAAACTGTTTGAGAATTTTTATGAAGACTACTTTGAACAGACCAAACTTAATGTTTCAAATTTGGTGCCTGACAGGTATTACTGAAGATCCAGTCGTTGTCTCAGATTATTCTCACCATCCAATTTCGGAAGAAACTAGAGAGGTTTCAACGACAGTACACTTACCTGTAGATAGTGTACTACCTATACAACGTCCAGTATCTTTTGAAACCCCTTGTCTTCTGAAAATTCAGAAACCACGATCTCAGTTGATATACCATCAACCTTAGAAGCAAATCCTCGAATTCCCTATCTGGATTTAAACCCCAATCAAGACCAACTTCAACCTTACCCACATACCTTTAAGTGGAGAAGGAATCACCCAACTGAAAACATCATAGGTGATCCTTCAGCTTCATTTAAAACCAGAAGAGCAACCATGAACGAGTGCTTATTTTCAAATTTTCTGAATAAAATTGAACCAAAGAATGTGAAAGAAGCTCTCTTGGATGCTGACTTTATCGTGACTATGCAAGAAGAGCTGAATCAGTTTGAAAGGTTGAAGGTCTGGAGATTGGTGGAGCGACCAAAAGACAAATCCATCATCGACACGAAGTGGATATTCAAGAATAAGAAGAATGAACACGGTGTCATCATTCGAAACAAGGCTCGCCTCGTTGCCAAAGGATATAGCCAGCAAAAGGGAATTGGTTACGATGAAACATTCGCTCCAGTTGCTAGGATAGAAGCTATTAGAATGTTTTTAGCTTTTGCGGCTCTTAAAAACTTTACTAGTTTATCAAATGGATGTAAAAACTGCGTTTTTAAATGGGGAACTGACAGACGAAGTATATACATATTAGCCAGAAGGGTTTACTGATCCTTTGAAGCCTGACCATGTATATATTTTGGATAAATCCCTGTATGGCCTTAAACAAGCACCTCGTGCTTGGTATGATGCACTTTCAAACTATCTTTTGAAGTGTAGATTTAACAAAGGTGCTGTGGATAAAACCCTGTTTATAAAACGTCAGGGTCCAAATATCATAGTTATTCAAATATATGTAGATGATAAATATTTGGGTCTACTAATCCAGAATTTTGCAAGAAATTTTCTTTCTTAATGTCCCAAAAATTTGAAATGAGCATGATGGTAGAAATCAATTTTTTCTTGGGTTTACAAGTGAAACAACTGACTAATGGTATTTTCATCAATCAGTCTAAATATATTTAGGACATGTTAAAGAAATTTAACATGGTAAATAGTACTCCTATGAAAACTCCCATGGCTCCAGATTCCAAATCAAAACTCGATGATGACATTTCAGGGAAACCTGTAGATGTAATCATTATAGAGGCATAATTGGGTCATTAATGTATTTAACTGCAAGTAGACCTGATATTATGTTTGCTACATGTGTTTGTGCAAGATATCAGGCACATCCGAAAGAATCACATTTGGCTGCTGCCAAAAGAATTTTAAGATATCTAAAGGGAACACCAAACTTAGGTTTGTGGTATCCCCGGGAATCCTCATTTACATTAACTGCCTTCTCTGATGCTGATCACGCAGGTGATAAAATGGATAGAAAAAGCACATTAGGAGCAGTACAATTCCTAGGTGACAAACCCGTCTGCTGGTCATCCAAGAAACAACATTGTGTTTCACTGTCTACAGCCGAAGCTGAATACATTGCCGTATCTTCGTGTTGTTCCCAAGTGCTGTGGATGCATATCCAACTCAGAGACTACGAGTTTACACCGCAAAAGATTCCAATTTATTGTGATTCCCAAAGTGCAATAGCCATAGCTTCCAATCCGGTGCAACATTCTAAAACCAAACACTCGAGTATGTTTAAGGCTTTAATCGAGTTGACTGAAGGTTCACTCGAGAAACTTTTAGTTTCATCCGAGTTGAATACTTCATGACTCGAGAAATTAAAATGTTTATGTTATTCGAGTTGGTTAATTTGCAGGAATTAGAAAAATTTTCAAATAACCCTCGATAACATAGTTGATTCAAGTTCTATCAAGTTTAATTAGAGTTGGACTCATAGATGATTCGAGTCCTATCATATTTCATTCGAGTTGAGCTGATTAAGGACTTAGAAAATTTCCTATCAAAGTCTCGATAAACCATTTCATTCGAGGAATCAACAAGTTCATTCGAGTTTGTCTTATGTGTCTTTCGAGAAAACATCAACCTCATTCGAGAAAGTCTTTCTTCATTCGAGTTCCATTCTTATGCAATTCGAGTTGGGTCATGAGCCATTCGAGAAACATCAAGTTTCAGTCGAGTTTCATCCTCAAATTTCTAAAAAAGTTTCTAAGTGTTGAGGAATTTTAATTTTTCAGAAAAATTTCATATTTTTCGAGAAATTTTTAAAATTTGTGTTTTTCTAACATTGGACTCTTAACGATTGACTTTGGAATCCTAACAATAATATTTTAATATTATTGTCTGGAATCCCGATGCTTTAAACAGGGAAACACATATTTTTCCAAAATCTAGCAAAATGTTTTATTTTTCTATTTGCAGGATTTCATTTAATTATCTGCTGACTCTAACATGTCTATTATATTTCACAGGTTTCAAATGGCATCCCCAGCTCAATCCCAACCTTCAGACTCATCTGATTCCCATTCATCTTCAAATCATACATTGGTTTCCAAACCAGTAAAATCTGCTTCTGTCAGCCGACCTTCACCCTCCACACTCATCCCAGACAATCAGTTAGTCAAACCCAGATATTGCCTACGCTTTCGTGACAACAACCATCGTCTTGATCCCAAGATAATAAAAGTCAGCCACCCAATCATAGTAGACATTCTTAAAGGACATCCTTTAGGTTATCTACCTCAATACAAACCCTCAATTCCCCAAGTGTACCTACAGCAATTTTGGCATACAATAAAGTTTGTCCCAGCTGATGGTAACCATCACTTCAAGGTTACCATTGATCAATTTAAGATGAAGATTACACTATCAATACTTAGACATGATCTGTTTCTACCACGTCGCATCGATACTGTGAACTTTCAAGAGCTAACAGATTTCGAAGATCTTGTATCGGATGAAGAATTAGTAAATTATTTGATTTGCTTAGGATATTTAAAACCACTACCGAAAAGCTCTAAGTTCCATAGAAATGGACTTAATGGAGAACGGTACACGCTTTTTGGAATTGTAAACAGATGCATGACGTCCAAGCATACTGGAATAGATAGGTGCAGCATTCATTGTCTCCGAGTTTTTCATGGGATTGCTTTTAATAAGCATTATGTCTACGCTTAATGTTTTTGGGAGGATTTGAAGGAGTGGTGTTAGCCAAGACGACGAATAGGGCACGAAAGTTTGTCTCACTTCAAAGATTCATTCAAATATTGATGATGAGTCTGTATGGGGTACATTATTCACCGAACACGAATATAATGCCGATTCCAGAAGCTTTATTAAAGTATGCGGATCAGGATAGTGAGCACGTGAACTTATATAGAATAGATCACGCTCCTATAGAAACCCAAGAACCGGGTTTTCTTTACCAGGGGGCTATAGTTGAGCAGGAACGTCAGCTCGGGGCTGATGTTCAGGGCAACCAATTTGTGAGTGAGGGTGTAGAGGTGCAAGAAAGGGGTGGTGACAGCATCTCAGATTCTGAACGTACATTATCAAATATTGCTGAGGGAGCTGTGGAAGGGAATGATGATGATGAAGATGATGATGAGGGTGGTCATGATACTAATGAGGGAGGTGCAGGAATGATAGATATTTCAGTAGCTCAAACCATTCCAGAGATAGATATTGTTGAGATAGCGAAAGAGAGTGTGAGGGAGATTCCTAGCCCAAACAGCTGGGATCAAACCATATCAGCTGTTAGCTCCCAAATGGTAGTTAGCATTGAATTAGTCAGTATCCCACTGACGATTGCACACCCCTTTAGCCACTCATTCTCCTCTCAACAGGAGAGTGTTTCAAATTCTCACCGGGATGAAACACGCAATCTATCCGAAAATCCTTTCGATTTTATGGATATTGAACAGAGTACACATCTGCCCGGGTGTACGACTTCAATTCTTGCACATACTCTAGAACCAATACTGTAAGGTCTTGAACTCACGGATCTATCTAGACGCGACACCGTCCAACGAGTGCGGAATCCTCGTTAGCGGCTTGACGGTAAGATCACACGCACGTAACACGAAGACTACGGCGGCGTTATACGAACGACAACGAACGTACCTACACGATGATTCTCTCCGAAAACACTCTCTGAATGCTAGTAAACTCGAGATCGCCTTTGCTTAATCACACTCCGAAATTCTGCAAAAGTCTAATAATTATTCGAGTTAATCCTTAATTATGCTGACCAATTCGAGTTTGTCTTGGGACAAACTCGAACCAGGCCCAAGGCCCATTCGAATTTGTCCACTTGACAAATTCGAATTTACCTCCATGATAAATTCGGATTTACTCTAAATTCGAATTTTACATGTCAAACTTCTATTTGAATCTATGTTTTAACTTATGTTTGAATTAATCTTTGAACTTTATGTTTGAACTTCTTGTAATACATTACACAAAGCTCAAACATACAACCAATCAATATCAAACACACATAAATAGATATATCAAATACTCGTTAATATTCAATATTACGTAAGTTGACTTACACAAAATGCTAACTCAACTTAGAATGCTATCGTCACACAGGGTGTACCAACAGACTCCCCCTTGACAATAGCTTCTAACTATTTATATTTTGATTAAGTACTAAGGTCTATTTAAAATACTACCGGCATACAGACCTTGTTCGACACAAACCTTTACCACGTTCTGATACCTTTTGGCTTCAGGGTCCATATGCGCATCACACGAGATCTTGTGAGCATGAAGCACTTGAAGATCATCTTTTGACAGATTAACTAGGTGTAGCGGATCATATACTCTAAGAATCACCTGTTCTTCTAGGTCTTCCATTACCGCTTCACCAGTCTCGCTTTCAACGTACCACCAATTGAGATTACCTAACACATTCTGTGGCATCGGCTTTAGAGGGACTTTCTTTAAACATCTAACTGGTTTGTACTGAATCTTCATCCATGTTCTACCAGTCAGAGGATCAATTCTAGTATGGTCCATCACTCTTTTGCCAATTCTTGGCTTGAGCCTTTCAAATTTCCTCGACCTCCCTTCCCTTCTAATGATCTTAGCAATGATTTCAGCATGGGATCGTCTCCGATATTGATTAGCTCCTTCCACGCCAATGCTTTTATCTCAACCTTTGGTAGTGAGTTGAAATCTTTCAATCTTCTCCTAAGATACTTGAGGCCATCCTTTCTCTTAATAATGAATAGCTGCAGTTCTCGATCAAAGAACCAGGTAATTATGTTTCCCGATAGCTTTCCAGCATTAGGCACCAGCATCTTTTCCTTCAGATCTATATCCTTCTCTGCCTTAAACCATAGCTTTCGCTGTTCTTCATCAGTAAGCACCCTGGCAGGCTCTTCACCTTGTGATTCAATATTTAAAGCAGCTTTAACAGCTTCTATATCAATCACAGTTTGTTCCTCGGTCACATATGTATCGGTGATGGGATTTTGCTTAATAATGATTTCATTTGCTTCATCTTCCTCATCACCCAATACTTCATCGTCAGGATTCCATTCAGGAACGTCTTCAGGAATAATTTCTCCTTCTTCCAACTCATCAATCTCATCTTCAAATTCAAAATCTAATACTTCTTCCTCAATATTCATCAAAGCTTCAATCATTTCGTTCATGTCGCTCTTAGTGACCTTTGAGGAACTCGCCTCTCCTCCCTCAGCTCCACTCTGACTTGGCTCCCCCTGAATTTCGGCATGTTGAGCAGCAGAAAAATCTACTGGCTCACTCACTTTAGGTGCATCGGGATCATTACCTTCGTCATCGTCTCCCCTTCTCAGCTCCTTAGAATCCCTGCAGCTTGTCTCCCCCAGAGCCTTTAGATTTTTCATTAATTGCTCAATAAGGGACCTCATCGTGCGGATTTCTGAAGCCTGATCTGCAACAAACGTCTTCAACTCAAGATTGTCTTGTTCAATCTTCCCAACAAATGTCTTCAACTCTACATTCTCTTTGTCAATATCTGCATTATGCGCTTGTATCTCGCTGATGGCTAGTTAGCTGAAAAATTTAGACTTGTTGGAAATCAACCTTGCTTCTGAGCTCAGAAAACCGTTGATTGTCAGTGAAGGTGGACGAGGTGGATGGAATGGATTGGATGGGTGTCGGAATGATTGGTGTTGGAATGGATGTTTGAACAGATGGTGGTGGTTGTGGAATGGATGGTTGAGCTGATGGCTGAGCGGTTGGAATTTCTGGCTCAGACGCAGAGGCCGATGGAGCTCCCTGCATAAAACGATGCCTTTTGTCCCTATGCCTAGGCACCAAAGGAGTAGTATCCTTAATCTCGAAATCGGAATCATCCTCATCCGAATCCCTAGACACTCTTCTTTTCTCTGCCTCTAGATTTATCACCATTATTCAGGATCCATATGTGCGAATTTGGATAGACGGGTCTACTGTCTCTTCCTCAACCTCAATCTCTTCTATTTCTTCTGATTCAGATTCAGATGTCGACTCAGGTTGACCTTCTTCTTCTGGCACATAATCCTCTATCTGGCGGAAATTATCATCTTCCCCAGCTGGTGGTTCCAGAATATCGCCAATGAGCTCAGAAGTAATCGCTTCATTTGCAAGCGGCCCTTGTGCCCATATTTCTTCCAATGTTTCCACCCGTGGATCAGATACGGGGGCTACACTTGAAGGACTAGCTTCTTCTGGCTCTTGCACTCTGCTCGTTGAAGGCCTAGTAGCCTGAGTCTGTCGAACTGATGGTCTCTGCCTCCTTCTCTGTTGTTGTTGAGGCCTAGGCTGTTGCTGTTGTTGTTGCGGCTGCTGCGGTACATGAACTTCCCCGACCCAGTTGGCAGCTTCAGGGGCTTGAAAATCCGGATTAACTACTGCACCAAAAAGTGGTGCCTCCACTGGTCTAGCCAATGCACCTCTGTGTGCTTGGCAATCTGCAAATATTCTCTTGTCAATTACAGCAACACTTTGAATTTCAGGTAATTGCGGCAGATTCGGCAGGAAATGTCAGATCAACATCATCACGAACCGTGGGTACAACAAAAATATTTCTCTTGCTGGAGCTGTTATCTGGTGAACAAACTCCGCAAAGAACATTTCCGAATAACTGAACCTCTGATTGTAAACTAACGCGATCATTGCCGACTGAATCTTCGACACAATATAATCAAAACCTGCTTTCTTCGGAGCAAAGCACACCATGAAGACGTGTGCAAGATATCTCCACTGCCTAATCAGCCCGCTCTTCATATATGATGACTTTTCCACGTCAAGGCTATAACCCATTCTTATGAACGCAGCTTGCCTAACTGCTAATGGAAACTCTATCGGCCCAGCTTCTTGCTCTGAAGAACCCAACTGCAACACTCTGCGTAACACATCAACTAAGAACACAAGGGGCTGTCCCGCTATCCTGGTCCTTAATATAGTCGGAGTAACTGTACAATCGACCTGTAGATGGTTCCAAATTTCACAAACATATGGCAACACTATCTGAATGTTATGCGAAAGGGCATACGACACCCTCGAAGCGGCCAAAAAATCCACCATCTGGCGGAATGCCTGAGCTTCAGGTAGCTCACGGTCTGGAGAAATGACCATATTGTGCTTTTGAACAAACACTCTATCTGCCATATCTGCACAATAAGTATATGATATATTAGAATGATCAATAATCAAAATAAACTTGTTTAAATTCAAATTTGTTTTATTTTGAGCTTATGTAAGTTCTAAATCCAACACATATGAATTTCTACAAGTTTTGTTTAAGAATTTGTCAAATATTTCGATTTTAAAGGTAAATTCGATTAACATATTCGAAACAACCCTCATTCGAGTTTATTGGCTTCTTCGAGTTTAGTGACAAACTTGAAGCCACGATCAAACTCGAATATGTCGGTATTTTTAAAAACAAAAATCCAAGATTTCAACCATTTTAGACTTAGAAAATTATATCCATTAGTCCTAATAGGTTCTAATCGAAGATATTTGTCACTAATTTGATGTTTCATCGGTTCAAACTTTGTTATTTTAAAATACAAAGTTCACACCATTAAAACCTCAAAATCGGTTGATTTTGGCTCAAATTGAGTCTAAAACATCCTAAATCTTGTACAACGATGTTGAATATACCTAGATTTGTTAGGATTCTCGAAAACAAATTGACAAAAACTCGACAAATAGTGAAAAACTCGAAGTCGGTAAAGTCGAAGGCTTAAACTCGAAATCTCTCTGGATAAACTCGAAGCACTAAAGTCGAAGGTAGGTGAATAATGAATGTCACTGTTGACCTATTTATACTAACCACCTTCAAGTTTTGTGACCTATTTCGAATTTACTGCCAAACTCGAAGTCACTGCCAATTTCGAATATTCATTCGATTTTGGCTTAAACTCGAATTTAACTTGAAAATTTTGAAAATCTTTGAATTAAATTCAACTTTTTCAACTTTTTCGTGTAACGGAATAAACTATGCAAAATCATTTACCCTAAGCACAAGATTTTCACGCCGTGTTTATTTTATTCAACTAAGAATGCACCCTCAGTAACTTTGACCTTTTTCCTAAATAAAATTAAAATTTAAAATTTAAAAATAAAATGAAGTGAAAATAAAATAAAATAAAATAAATTAATAAAGTAAAATTAAAATTTTGAACAAAAATTTAAACTTAGACTAATCTATCTTAAATTTAAAATTTACAACCTACACTTAAAAGGCAAACATCAGACACAGGTCTGTATTTACATACAACAAAGTGTCTTAGTTTGTCTTAAGGTTTATTTTTAAATCTAGCAAGACAGCGGTGACAGGTCTGTACCGACGTACAACAAAGCGACTTATCTTGCTAACTCGAGTCAAACCAGAGGCAACAGGTCTGTACTTACGTACAACAGAGTTACTTGTTTTGACTCTTAACTCAGTATGATTTTTCTATTCTTTCCATTTCTTTTAGATGTATCTGATGTTGCTATACATCCCCAGAAAGTTTGGATACCTCATTTAGAATCAATGTCTGTATGTCTCTAACATAAAAATTAAGACCATTTGGTCATACATCTAAGTTAGTGACACGTCTGACTTTTTCTTGAATATTTTATTAGCCTTGAGACTCCCTATATGTATTATGCCTACCAACATATCAAACTGGATAATGTATAACACTTAGATTTTTAGGTGCATTATGTGTGAAAGCTAAACACTTAGAGCTTGTATTAACTGTGCTAATTTTCGTCACTTTGAACCTATGCATCTAAGACTTAACTCATTTTCTGATATTCTCCTTTTTTGAACTTTTTATGGTTTTCTCTCTTTTTTTTTTTATTTTGTTTTTCATAAATAAGAATAAGAAAATAAACTAACCTACTAACTTACTATAAAAGGAAAATATCCTAAGTTTTCTAATACTTACTATAAAAAGAAAGAAAAGCTACTGCTATAAAAGAAAATAAAACTTTACTAAGGTCAACTCACTCTGGATTACGCATTCCGTTTAGTGGAATCAAATACTCAAAACGTGACTTATCAAAAGCTTCAGTAAATAAATCTGCATTATTATCATCCGTTGCCACTTTTACCAGCTTGAGTAAGTTCTTTTCAGCACAATCACATATAAAATGGTGTCTTATGTCTATGTGCTTGGATTTATTATGTTAAACTGGATTATTAGTTATTGCAATTGTTGACTGGTTATCTATCCTAATAGGAGTATGAGTATAAGTCAAACCGTAATCCCGCAATTGTTGTTGTATCCACATAACCTGTGAACAACAACTACCAGCAGCAACATATTCGGCCTTGCACGTTGACACGGCTACCGAAGTCTGTTTCTTGCATTGCCAGGAAACTAGTCTGTTGGTACACCCTGTGTGACGATAGCAGTCTAAGCGATCTAACATTTTGGTGTAAGTGATATTCAAGGTATTGGGAATTAACTAGTGTTTGATATATATGTTTATGTATGTTTGTCAGTTATTGATTGTGTGTTTGAACTTGATGTAACATATTACAAGAAGTTCAAACATAAAGTTCAAAGATTAATTCAACCATAAGTAAAAACATAAGTTTCAACACTTAGGTGTTTAAGTGAATTAGTTAGATTCGAATTATATAAGGCTTGGCATTCGAATCTGTGATAAATTCGAATGTAGCCCTAGATTCGAATGAGGGCAGATTCGAGAATGTCATTGTGGACAAACTCGAATGGGCCTTGGGCCAGATTCGAGTTTGGCCCATAACAGACTCGAATCAGGCTCTATAATTAGGGATAGACTCGAGATATTATCAGACTTTTTGCAGAATTCGTGAGGGATTAAGCATTAAGCGATCTCGAGTTTATCATCAGCGTTAGTGCCGTTTCGGAGAGAATCAGTTCGTAGGATCGTTCGTGTGTCGTTCGTTCAGCCTCTGATAGTCTCCGTGTTTCGTGTGTGAGAGTTGTTTCCGTCTACCCGTTAACGAGGATTCCGCACTCGTTGACGGCTCCGCGTCTAGATAGATCTCGTAGTGGTAGACCTTACAAGTGGTATCAGAGCCAACGGAGTGTTCTTGGTGTTCTTCGTGTTCATCTAGATACATTCTAGGTTTCTTGACGCTAGTTGGACGATTTTTCTCTCAAAATCGTGTTTTCAAGCTTAGCAAATTCTTATTCGGAAAATACTTTGTGGTTTTTCACGTTTTTGATCGAAATCATTATTTTTCGTTGGAAAAATACTGATTTAATCTGCAAAACGTTAAAAAATCAAACTGTTAGCCGTTTTTCGAGTTCGCGGCGCTCGAATCTAATAGGGGTAATTAGGGTTACACTTAGTCTCGAGTCTAACCAAAATCCGCTCCTTTCGAGTCTGATACAGAGGGTTTCGAATCTATTTCGAGTTTGTGCTACATTCGAATAGGATCTCGAGTCTACTTAGTTTCGAGTTTAATTCGAGTTTAGTTTAGTTTCGAATAGGGTTCGAATCTGCTGGAATTTCGAGTTTGTCTGACCTTCGAATCTGAGGACTTTTCGAATCTGAAATAATCTCGAGTTTAATTGAATTATAACACTTAATCGAATTTAATCCCAAATAAATTGGAATCTGATTATATTCGAATCTACCTAGATTCGAAAGAATTAATTCACATTAGTTTCGAATTATATTAATTAAGGTCAATTCAATTACTTTCGAAAAGATGTCAAATCTTCAAAATTCCTAGAAATGGACCACGAGGTCGGGAAGGCAAACGCTCCGCCTAAGCTGATGAAAGTCGAAGATTATTACTGGTGGAAAGATCGGTTTACCGATTTCGTGCGTTTTAATGACATGCGCATGTGGGTGTGTATCGACGAAGGATATATTCCACCAGTTTCAGAAGTTGAAGGCCGTCAGAAAGTCTTATCATACCAAATGATGAAGGAGGATGATAAGAAATTGTATGAAGCCGAAAACAAAGCTTTCTCGCTAATCCGAATGGCTTTGCCTCAGGATATACTGCACACATTTAGGACTCAAAAGACGTCAAAGGAACTTTGGGAGTCTCTAGAGAAGAGGTGTGAGGGTAATTCTAGGGTTCGTAGAAAGCGTACAGAGCTGTTAAAACAACAGTTTGCAATTTTCAAGGCGTTGAAGGATGAACAGCTGGATGATATCATCACCCGGTTTTATCACCTGTTGACGGAACTTGAAAGTCACGGGATTGAGTTTACTGACACCGACAAGAACAACAAGCTTCTTGATGCCTTACCAGCCAAATGGGCTATGTATGTGGCAATGATCAAGCTGAACGAGGACAAGTATTATACTCAATCTCTGGATGATATTGTGGGAACGTTGCGGGCATATCACTTCGAGCTACTGAAGGCCGAAACTGATTACGAACAAGTCCAGAATCAAGCAATGTATTTTGGAAAGACAACAAAAGCTTCAGTGACAACCGAACCGAAGACTGCTACAGCGTTTTTCACTAGAGAAACGTCGTCACCAGCAGAGACTGATGACACATTGAATCGTGCGTTCTTAGGATTAGGAAGATCGGAAGAACCGCTGCCTCAAGTACAACAGGCATCAACATCTCAGAGCTACTCGAAGATGCCCATGAGCGCAAAATCAGCGGAAGAACATTTGAATCTGCTTGCTTCTTTTGTGGCCGCATACGGAAATTGTGTTCAGGGGAAGATTAACGATCCTGCTCTCTGGGATGAAGACTACGATCAGGTCGACCCTGATGATCTTGAGGAAATGGATCTTAAATGGCAACTGGCCATGGTAACCCAAAGGGTTAAGAGATTCATTAAAAGAACTGGGAGGAATCTGCAGATGAATAATAAGGGGATTGGATTTGATAAGTCCAAAGTAAAGTGCTACAACTGTCAAGGACTGGGACACTTCACCAGGGAGTGTCAGAGACCGAAGGTGGAAACATACCAAGGGCAGAGTCAGCATCAGGGACAGTTCCAGAATCAGTCCCAACAACGATACCTTCCAAGTTCATCATCTGGTCAAGCCAACCTAGCGGGTCTACTATCTAATGTCACTTCAGACAGACAGCTAGATGGTACCTATGACTGGAGTTCACATCCTGAGTCGAATGCTAGAGCCTTCATGGCTGAAGTCACGGAAACTGGGTGTGATGGGGAAGAGCAGACCACAAGGGACATCAGTCCGATGTGGGTAGATAAGGCGAATGAGCAGACAGTTCTGGAGTTTGCTGCTCAGATGGCCAACGTGGAATCTGATAACTCAAAGGTTAGTCTGACTTACTCTCTTTTTTGTGAATTATGTGCATTGTGTGTTAATTCTAACGATAGGTTAAATCTAGTCTTAGAATCACATAAAACCATAATTGCTCAAAATGAGAATTTAAAATTTGAAAACGCTAGCCTAAACGATATCAAGCAAGATCTTAAAGAAAAGCTTAAGGCTGATGCTCAAGACGTAATAGTTCTAAAAGACAAACTGAGTGAGCAGTGTGTTAGGATAGAGCTTATGTATGAGCACGTAGAGGCCTTGACCAAAAGTATTAAGGACAAGGACATAGAGCTAGCTGAAACAAAGGTAAAGGTAGCAGAGGCAAATAGCAAGTTGGAGAAGTTTAGGAATTCGAGCCTAAACCTAGGGAAAGTTTTAGATGCCCAAAGACAGTCTAAAAAGCCCGTAGGTCTAGGATTTCATGAAATTCCTCCACCTTTCAATGCAAACTATGTGCCTCAGCCTCAGGAGAAAACTGACAAATCAGTAGACTTAGAGGACCTACCTACATCGACACCTGAGCCTATAGTAGAAACTACACCTAAGGTGGCTGACACAACCGTCAAGGTTAAGAAAGTCAAATTTGTGTCTTCCTCCAGTGAAACACCTGCAGGAAAACAGAAAATTGCTTGGGCTGATCAGGACGATGAGCCAGTCGCCATAGATGTACAAAAGGAAATAGACACTAGTGAAACACCTAGATCTAAGGGAACACACAAAAAGTCCATAGATAAGATGTCTTGCTTCAGATGTCACGAGAAGGGGCATGTTGCTTCTCACTGTCCGCTTAGGAAAGCCGATGTTACACCTAAGACAGTGAATCCAACACCTGTTAAGCCCTCAACCTGTGTGGCGAGCACCAGTAGTTCTCAAAGTACCGAGAAGACTGTGCAGGCCACACCTAAACAAGTTGTGAAAAACACACTGGTAAAGGTTGGACCAAAGGAAGTGATTAGGAAAAATTCACCGAATCGTGTCATTAATCAATCTAGGTCAGCACCACAACAAGTCTATGGGAGCACAACACCTAGCAGGTCACACACTCCAGTTAGGTCTCATACTCCAGTTAGACAGTACGCACCGGTAAGAGCTCAGGGATCTCAGTCTGAAATGCAATATAATAAAAATTATTCAAGAGCTCCACAACAAATGCCTACTCCAAGGCAAAGAGTGAACTTAAATCACTCGGCACCACAACAGACTCCAGTTCAAAGGCCCAAGTCACCTGAAAGGCGAGATGGGTATTTGAAAGAGTTCAAGTATGTGGACGAGAATGGTATAACCAAGTCAGTTATGGCTTGGGTTGCCCGTGATAACTAACCTATTTTCTTTCATGTGCAGGAGATTACCACAGGTCCAAACAACAAGTGGTTCGTCGACAGTGGATGCTCCAGGCACATGACAGGGGAAAGAGGTCTACTTACAGACTTCAAGGGTGGGAATCGGGGATTCGTATCATTCGCGGGTAACAAGGGTGGCAATATCACGGGTACCGGAGTGGTCTCTAATGGGACGATAAAATTGGACCAAGTTTATCACGTTGATAAACTGGTTCACAATCTCATTAGTGTATCTCAAATCTGTGATAAGAAGAACTCAGTGTTATTTACTGACACTAAGGCGTTAGTGCTAAAGCCGGGATTCAAGATTCCTGAAGAATGGGTATTGATGCGGGCGCCAAGGAAGAATGACTTGTACATGCTGGATATGAACAAGCCGGAGACTTCGATGGGGCCAATCTGTCTATTATCCAAAGCTTCGGAGACGGAATCGGTACTGTGGCACAGACGCATGGCTCACCTGCACCTAAGAAAGATGAACTACATAACGAAGAATGGACTGGTGCAGGGTGTGCCTATGAAGAGCTTTCAGTTCGAGGACAAGTGTCTACCGTGCATGAAGGGCAAACAGCATAAGAAGACACACAAGTCCAAAACGCAGAACTCCATAACCTCAACATTCGATTTGTTGCATATGGACCTTTTCGGCCCAATCAACAAAAGAAGTATCGGAGGTAGTTGGTACTGTTTAGTTATCACTGACGATTACTCACGTTTTTCTTGGGTTTTCTTTTTAGGTACCAAGGACGAGACGACTTCCAAGCTCATCGGGTTCTTAGACCAAGTGGAGAATTCCTACGGAACAAGGGTTAAAAGAATACGTAGTGATAATGGGACTGAATTCAAAAACACTGTAATTGGTGTATATTGCCTATCAAAGGGCATAGTGCATCAATTCAGTGCACCATATGAACCTCAACAAAATGGGGTGGCCAAACGTAAAAATAGGACATTGATTGAGGCTGCAAGGACTATGCTTTCGGATTCAAAGCTTCCTACCATGTTTTGGGGGGAGGCAGTGAATACCGCGTGCCATATTTTAAACCGAGTCCTTACAGTCAAATCTTTGAACAAAACATGTTATGAAATTTTGAATAAACGGCCACCTAATTTAACTGGATTCGAACCGGTTGGGGTACCATGCACTCTTTTACGAACAAAACATCAACCAAAGTTTGGTGAAAAGGCTGACGAAGGATACTTCCTAGGTTATGTGCCGAACTCACCAAACAAACGGGTTTTTAACAAAACAAATGGACTGTGGGGATTGTGTATAATATTGAAGTCACAAGTTATACACATGAACCCCAAACTGGTCCAGAATGGATATTTGACTATGATAAGTTATTTGAGTCATTTAACATTCCTTTGGATGATAATGCAGGTACAATCGAAAAGGACATGACGACGTTGCATCTGAATGACGATGGCCATATCTTTCCGAGGACTACGTTTGAATCTAGATCCGAGCCTACTGCGACTGTAGATAGATCTCCAGAAGTCGATGTTCCTGAAGCACCTACCACTGAGAATCAGACTCAAGCATCAAGTTCCAACTCTGAGGAAAACGTCCATGAGGAGGAAAATGTAGAAGCTGAGCCTGTTCCCCCATTAGGTGAAATAGGATCTAACTTAGGAGATAATCTAAGGGTTGATGAGATAGAGACCTCTAGGATTAACAAGAATCATCCGTTAGAAAGCATCATAGGAAATCCTAACGAGGGTGTGAGGACTAGGAGTAGTTTGAATAACAACACTGTGTTGTTGTCGATGATAAATGACTCCGAGGCATATCACACATGTCTCTATTCATGTTTCATATCGCAAGTAGAGCCTAAGAATGTGCAAATGGCACTTAAGGATAACTCCTGGGTTGAAGCGATGCAGGAAGAACTTTCGCAATTTAGGAAACTAGAAGTGTGGGAGTTAGTTCCATTACCTCGAGGGGAAATTGCCATAGGAACCAAATGGGTTTTTAAGTGCAAAAGGGACGATCGGGGTATAGTCACGCGCAACAAGGCTAGGTTAGTTGTAAAGGGTTTCAACCAAGAGGAGGGAATCGATTACAACGAGGTATTTGCACCAGTAGCAAGGCTGGAAGCCATTAGGTTGTTTCTAGCTTTTGCCTCCTTCAAGGGCTTTAAGGTATATCAGTTAGATGTTAAGAGTGCTTTCCTGTATGGGAAAGTGAAGGAGTTGGTGTATGTAGAACAACCGCCCGGATTTACAGATCCAAAATATCCTGATAGAGTATATCGTTTAGATAAGGCTCTATATGGATTGCATCAGGCACCAAGGGCGTGGTATGAGACTCTATCCAACCATCTGTTAGAGAACGGTTTTGAAAGGGGTAGGATAGATAGTACTCTGTTTGCTAAGAGGAAGGGAGAACATTTTATCTTGGTACAAGTGTACGTCGATGATATCATTTTTGGATCATCAGACGAACAAATGTGCAAAGATTCCGAGAAGGTGCTGAAGTCTAAGTTCGAGATGACTGCTATGGGAGAGTTAAATTTCTTTTTGGGGTTACAAGTTGATCAGAAGAAGGAAGGGATGTTTATCCATCAAACTAAGTATGTCTATGACATATTGGAGCGTTTCGGGATGGAAGGAACAAAGTTGACTGCCCATTTTAGCACGCCGATTCAAGTGAATCATAATCTCGGACCGGGTACTGAAAGTGATACCAATGTGGATCCGACTTTATATCGGGCCATGATTGGATCACTTATGTATTTAACTGCTTCAAGACCTGACATTATGTTTGCTGTGTGTATTTGTGCTAGGTTTCAAGCAAATCCGAAGGAGATTCACATGAAAGCTGTGAAGCGGATTCTGCGATACCTCAAGTCGAAACCGAAGCTGGGACTTTGGTATCACGCGGAGGGAGATCTAGAGTTGGAGGCGTTCACGGATTCTGACTACGGAGGATGCAGCTTGACGCGCAAATCAACAATTGGAGGTTGTCAATTCCTAGGAGGGAGATTGGTATCCTGGCAATGCAAGAAACAAACATCGGTAGCCGTGTCAACGTGCGAGGCCGAGTATGTTGCTGCTGGTAGTTGCTGCTCACAGTTTCTGTGGATGCAACAACAATTGCGGGATTACGGTTTGGCTTACACTCAAACTCCAATTAGGATAGACAATCAATCTACAATTGCTATAACAAATAATCCAGTTAAACACAACAAAACAAAGCACATAGACATTAGGCATCATTTTATTCGTGATTGTGCTGAAAAGAACCTAATTAAATTGGTAAAAGTGGCAACAGAAGATAATAATGCAGATTTATTTACCAAAGCATTTGATAAGTCACGGTTTGAGTATTTAATTCAACTGAATGGAATGCGCAACCCAGAGTAATTTGACCTTAGTAGTAGTAGTTTATTTTCTTTTATAGTCGTAGTATTTCTTTCTTTATAGTAGTCTGCTAATTTAGGAGAGTTTCTATTTTTAGTAAGTTTCTATTTTTAGTAAGTTAGTAGGTTATCTTATTTTATCGCCATTTCTTATGAAAAACAAAAGAAAAAACAGAGATAATCATAAAAATACAAAAAAAGAGAATATCAGAAAAAGAGTTAAGTCTTAGATGCATAGGTTCAAAGTGATGAAAATTAGCACAGTCGTTACAAACTCTAAGTGTTTAGGCTTTCACACATAATGCAACTAAATTCTAAGTGTCATACTTTATTTAGTTTGATGTGTTGGTAGGCATAATACATATAGGGAATCTCAAGGCTAATAAAATATTCTAGAAAAAGTCAAGCGTGTCACTAACTTAGATGTATGACCAATCGGTCTTAATTTTTATGTACAAGACATACAAACTCTGAGTCTAAATGAGGTATGCAAACTTTCTTGGGATGTATGGCAACATCAAATACATCTTAAAATGGAAAGAATAGAAAAATCATACAAAATTGAGAGTCGAAAACATGTAACTTTGTTGTACGTAAGTACAGACCTGTTGCCTCTGTTTACATTCGGGTTAGCAGATATGTCGCTCTGTTGTACGTCAGTACAGACCTGTCACCGCTGTCTTGCTAACTTTAAAAATAAACCTTAAGTCAATCTAAGACACTTTGTTGTATGAAAATACAGACCTGTGTCCGATGTTTGTCTTTTAAAGAAAGTTTGCAAATACCAACAAGTTAGAATCTTTGTCTGTGTGCCTTGATCATAAAAGTATGTCTATGTATGAGTCACGTAAGATAATTTCATGATAAATAAAAATGCCAAGGGATATTCCGAAATGTAGAATGTTTAAAGGGGTAAAATACCAACAATCGGCTAAATGGGTATGTCACGACAAACAATCAAAGGAATCAAAAATTCCTAAGTGTGAAAGTTTAAGTACTGAAAGTGAGTATCAGACATCGCTATCTGATTGAACCTTTCTTAGACTATACTCATCAAAAAGATTTTGTTTAGTATTTAGCTTAGGTTGTAAATTTTATAAGTATAGCTTAAGTCTAGATTAAATTTTTGGTCAAAATTTTATTTTATTTTTATTTTTATTTTATTTTACCTTAGTTTATTTTGTTTTATTTTATTTTAGTTTAATTTTTACTTTGGTAAAAGGTCAAAAATTACTGAGGGTGCATTCAAAGTTGGATAAAATAAACATTGCGTGAAATATCTTGTGCTTAGGGTAAAAGATTTAACATAGTTTATCTTGTTACACAATACCGTAGAAAAAGGTTGAAAAAGTTGAAGTTATTTCAAAAATTTTCGAAATTTTTCTATGTGTTTGGTGTTTTCGAGTTTTGGACAGACTCGAATTGGGAATGCTTCGAATCTGTCAGTAGATTCGAGTCTGGCCTTCGATTCGAAGGTTGGTAGTATATATAGGTCAACAGTGAAGTCATTAAATACTTACTGTTTTCGAATCTACTACCTCGAATCTATATTGGCGATCTCGAATCTATTCCTCGAGTCTACCGTTTCTCATATATATGACAATCCGTCGAGTTTATAGCTAAAGTGTTCGATTCTACTACTGTATCTAGGTATAATCAACTTGATTGTACAAGATTCATGTAGTTTTATACACCATTTTAGGCAAAATCATCGATTTTTTGAAGGTTTAAGGGTCTAAATCGTGTTTTCAAAAATTACAAAGTTTGGACCAATAAATAGTCAAATTAAAGGCACATATCTGTGATTAGTAACTAGTAGGACTAATGAATGTAATTTTCTAAGTCCAAAAAGGTTAAAATCAAGAGATTTGGTGTTTGAGTAGAGTCGGCGGTTCGAATCTGTTCCTGAGGTTTCTCGAATCTGTCATTAGACTCGAGAAGACCAGGACATTCGAATCTGTTATCAAACTCGAAAAGGGACTTATTCGAATTTGTTACATTCGAATCTGTCTTTTATTTGCATTATTTAATTTAAATTTTATTAAACTTGTAGAAATTTAATTGTGTTGGATTTTGTACTTAAACAAGTTCAAAATAAAACAGATTTGAATTTAAACAAGTTTATTGATTTTTAATGAATCTAATAGTTTTGTTTATTGTGCAGAAATGGCTGTACGAGCTTTTGTGCCTAAGCACAATATGGTCCTTCATCCTGATCATCATCTCCCTGAGGCGCAGGGATTCAGACAAATGCTAGACTTTCTAGTAGAATCTAGGATTGGTTTTGCGTTGTCTCATAATGTTCAGCTCGTTTTACCTTATATTCGTCAATTTTATGATCATCTTCAGGTAGACTGCTCAGTCACCCCGACAGTGCTACGAACTCGCATAGCTGGACAACCGCTAGTCTTTTCGGCGGATATGCTGCGTCAGGTGTTGCAGCTGGGCTCGCAGGAAGAGGAGTCTGGACCAATCGAGTTTCCTCTGAATATCAGGCAAGCGGCCTTTCAGAGAATGGGATATAGTCTAGACGTGACGAAGGTGTCCTATATGAAGAGCGGATTAATCGGCCAATGGAGGTTTTTAGCTCATGTCTTTATGGTCTGCGTTGCACCAAAGAAAGCCGGGTTTCACTATATGGTTGCGAAGATCGAGTCTGGGATAGTCGCGATGGTGTATAATCGACCATACAGTTTTTCAGAAATGTTTTTCTCTGAATTTGTTCACCAGATCACCACTCCAGAAAATCAACAATTCCTGCTATATCCGCGGTTCATCATGATGCTTATAAGGCACTTTTTGCCAAATCTGCCTCCATCGAATGACATTCAAAGCATTCCTGTAATGGATAAAAGGATCTTTGCTGACTGTTCCTCGCACAGAGGAAGGTTGGCTGTTCAGTTGAGCGTCCATTGTTTGGCGCCATCTTGGATAGGAATTTTGAAGCCCCAGATGTTGCCAACTGGGCCGGGGAAGTTGAAGTTCGAGCCAGGCAGCCTCCACAACAACAACAACAACCACAGCCACCGCGTGCTCAAAGGTGAAGACAAAGACCATCCGCGAGTCAAACTCAGGCGTCTAGGCCTTCTATCAGTCAGCAGCCGGAAGTACAGGAAGCAGGGCCTTCAAGTTCTGTTCCCGAATCCGAGGAAATAGCCCAAACGTTAGAAGAAATATGGGCGTCTGGACCCCATGCCAATGAGGATATAGCGGCAGCGTTAGTGGGTGAATTACTTGAGACTCCTGAGGGAGAAGAAGATGTGTTGAGAGATGTGGACGAATATGTGCCAGAACAGACTGGTATTGATGAGTCATCGTCTGCAACCGAGTCGGAGGAAATGGAGGAAATTGAAGTAGAAGCTCCAGAATCAGTGTCTACAGAACCTAATGTTCATATTGGAACGTATGGATCTAGGTTAGTAGTCAATGAAGATGCTTCGAGGAGGAGAGTATCTCGAGAATCTGATGATTCGGATTTTGAAGAGGGGGAAGTTGCTCAATTAATGACGCGGCAACGGGCCAAACGTCATAGGTTCATGCAAGGATCATCTTCAGCATCTGAAGCACAACCGGAAATTCCCCAAACTTAACATCAGGAACCTCAGGCCACCACTCCACCACCACCACCACCTCGCGCTGAACCATATATTCCATCACCAATCATTCCTACGCCTATACAGTCAATTCCATCAACCTTATCATCATATGCCGACAATCAACGATTTCTACAGCTTAAAGCTCGTGTTGACTTCCAGAATGTCCATATATTGAGCATAACCAAGGCAATCGGTGAAATTCAGGCGCATAATGCAAATCTCGATAAGGAGAATGCCGAGTTGAAAAAGATTGTGGAGAACGTCCAGGAAGAAAACACAGAGTTAAAATCATTTGTAGCAGATCAGGCCGCAGAGATAAGGGCGATGCGCTCCCTAATAGAGCAGTTAATGAAAAATATACAGGCTCAGGGGGAGACGTCGTGCCGTGATCCGGATGTACAGAGGCCAAGAGATGGTGATGATGAAGACAATCAAGGCAATGATCCCAGCCCTAAAAGTCAGAATGAGCCAGTAGATTTTTCTGCTGCTCAGACTGCTCAATCTCAGGGGGAGCCTAGTCTAGCAGAAGGTGAAGGAGGAGAGGCTGGTTCTTCAAGAACTTTGGATAGCGACATGATAGATGCGCTAAAAGATATTGAGGAAGAGCTAATGGAATTTGACTTTGAAGATGAAGTCGAAGAGTTGGAGGAAGGGGAATTCATTCCTGAGGAGGTGGTTGACTGGAAATCTGACGACGAAGTGATAGTGGACGAGGACGATCATGTCAACGAGGTGATAATAAATTCACAACCTATCACGGAACTAAATGTGGGCAATAATCATAACGTGATTGATATAGACTACATCAAGATAGCCTCAGTTGAAGACACAGAACTTGAAGATGCAGAGAAAGAGCCATCTAGAGCTGAGTTGATAAAACTTTGGTTTAAGAAGGAAGAAAAGAAAGAACAGCTGAAGATGAAAAAGAAGATGAGAATTCCGGGTGCTGGAAATTTCTCAGGAGGGATTATAAGCTGGTTCTTTGACCGAGAACTGCAGCTGTTTATTTTGAAAAGAAGAGATGGCCTCCAATACTTGAGGCGAACACTGAAAGCATTCAATTCACTGTCCAAGATTGAAGTAAAGGAATTAGCATGGAAAGATCTCATAAATATCGGCGAAGACCCGTATGCTGAAGTTATGGCAAAAATAATAAGAAAAGAGGGTCGTTCGGGAAAGTTTGAAAGACTTAAGCCAAGATCAGGCAAAAGAGTAGAGGATGGATCAAGGATAGATCCTCATACTGGAAGGCCTTGGGCCAGAATGGTTTATAAGCCAGTCAAATGCTTGAAGAGGGTGCCTATGAAATTGATGCCACAGAATATTTTGAGCAACATGAAATGGTGGTACGTCGATAATGACACAGCAGAAGCAGTCATGAAGGATACACAGGACAAAGTGATTTTGAGAGTGTATGATCCTCTGCACTTAATAAATCTATCAAAGGACGACCTGAAGAAGCTACATGATCAGCCTATCTTCTTTATTGAAGCATGGAGATCTGAAGCCAGGAAGTTCCAGAAGGTAGTAAAAGTTTGTATAAATGCTGGTTTATATGCAGGCAGTAGTATATATAGTTCTAGTACTTAAACTTGATGTAAATAGTTAGAAGCTATCGTCAAGGGGGAGTTTGTTGGTACACCCTACCGAAACCCTCCCTTCTACCGAAACCCACCTGATACCGAAACACACCTTGACTACTGAAACTGTGTGTACGTACCGAGACAAAATGGAGGTACCGAAACCATAAGGTTTCGGTACATAATACCGAAACTCAATGGGTGTACTGAAACCATATATATGTGTGACTACTGAAACCTTTGTACCGAGACTTTCACACACACACACACACACACACACAGACACACACACACACACACACACACACACACACACACACACATATATATATATATATATATATATATATATATATATATATATATATATATATATATATATATATATATATATATATATATATATATACACATCATCAGGTTGGGGTTTGATTGGTGAAAATAAAATGGAACCAGTTGGTATTCTTTAAAAATCAGTTATATAAAATGATAAATTCTGGACAAATTGGCAATCCCAGAAATTGGGGATCTAAGGTATAATTTCGGTTATAATTTCGAAGGATTGTCGTAATTAATGGAACTTATTATTAAACCAGAGATTGATGGTATTAATAAAGGAATAAATGAGAATGATAAAACCATCAAGTAAGAGGATTTAAATATGAGTTTCGGATGACGGTTCCGACTGTTGTAATACTTTTAATTGTACAACTTGATGTACATTTGTTGAGGAACATGTTTATGATATGTTTTACTTATGGAATGTAAACAGGTCCCTTGTGGTGCTGTTTAACCCACAGTGGGGTACTTTGTGATCCGGTTGAAAGCCCGAGGAGATATAAGATAACTTAAAGTTTAATAACGCACCCACTGTGAGTACCTTTGATTTTAGCATGTTTGCATCTGCTTTATCTTTGCTTTGCCTGCTGAGGCATGTTGTTTCATTTTCGTTTGGCACTCTACTAACTAGCGTATATATTGATGCACATTCATACTTGTTGATGTCCTTTCATTTGTTGTGCATCCTATTGATGGACCTGCGTGGTCGCATCTGTACTCTGATGTTACTGTGCTATATGACCAAGAGTTTGACACCTCTATGGTCAGGATAGACAGTAAGTCATCCCCGATGTAATGTCTGCCTCAGATGGTTGGTTTTCTTATGCCGAGTGTCAGCTCGAAGGGGCTGCGGGCTCAGGTTTGCGTACCTTGGGGTACGTGTGGAGTATACGGTATGTGTTACCGCGGTTACTCTGGGTGGCATCATAAAGAATTGTAGAATGTGTAAAATCATATGGTATTCACTAAGCAATTCGCTTACCCCTCAGTTGTTGACTTTTTATAGGAAAAGGGAAATCGGCGGCGGAACCATCTAGCTAGGACGTGTGTTGAAGTATTTGAAGATTTCTACTAATTTACTTGGTATTTGGTTTATGGAATTATTGTTGTAATAAATTTGAGGATGATGTAATACTTTTGAGTTTCTAGACTTAGATGTGTAACCTATGTAGCACCGTAGGGTGTTTGTCAGTACATGTTGTGATAGTTTCACCATCAAAGGTTTCACTAAAAAGTTTCACTATCAAAGGTTTCACTAAAAAGTTTCACCATCAAGGTTTCACTAAAAAGTTTCACAATCAAAGGTTTCACTAAAAAGTTTCACTATCAAGGTTTCACTAAAAAGTTTCACAATCAAAGGTTTCACTAAAAAAGTTTCACCATCAAAGGTTTCACTAAAAAGTTTCACAATCAAGGTTTCACTAAAAAGTTTCACCATCAAAGGTTTCTCTAAAAAGTTTCACTATCAAAGGTTTCACTAAAAAGTTTCACTATCAAAGGTTTCACTAAAAAGTTTCACCATCAAGGTTTCACTAAAAAGTTTCAGTAGTATGTACCGAAACCCACCCCAATATACCGAAACTATAAATGGTGATTACCGAAACCTTTGAAAGTTTCGGTATTCCCCTTTTTATTTTTATTGAAAAAGAGACAATAATATATATATATATATATATAGTCATCTCGGTTGGGGTTTGATTTTTGAAAATAAAATAGAAACGGTCGGACCTTCTTAAATTCAGTAATATATAATGATAAATTCTGGACAAATTGGCAATCCCAGAAATTGGGGATCTAAGGTATAATTTCGGATTATAATTTCGAAGGATTGACGCATTAATTTGAGAAACCTGATGGAACTTATTATTAAACGAGAGATTGATGGTATCAATAAAGGGGATAATTGAGAATAATAAAACCATCAAGTAAGAGGATTTAAATATGAGTTTCGGATGAAGGTTCCGAATGATGTGACACTTTAATATTGATATCAAACATATGTATGATATGTTTTATTTATGAAAATGTAACAGGTCCCTTGTGGTGTTGTTTAACCCACAGTGGGGTACTTTGTGATCCGGTTGAAAGCCCGAGGAGATATAAGATAACTTAAAGTTTAATAACGCACCCACTGTGAGTACCTTTGATTTTAGCATGTCTGCATCTGTTTTATGTTTGCTTTGCCTGCTGAGGCTTGTTGTTTCATTTTCGTTTGGCACTCTACTAACTAGCGTATATATTGATGCACATTCATACTTGTTGCATGTCCTTTCATTTGTTGTGCATCCTATTGATGGACCCGCGTGGTCGCATATGTACTCTGATGTTACTGTGCTATATGATCAAGAGTTTGACACCTCTATGGTCAGGATAGACAGTAAGTCTTCCCCGATGTAATGTCTGCCTCAGATGGTTGGTTTTCTTATGCCGAGTGTCAGCTTGAAGGGGCTGCGGGCTCAGGTTTGCGTACCTTGGTACGTGTGGAGTATACGGTATGTGTTACCGCGGTTACTCTGGGTGGCATCATAATGATTTGTAGAATGTGTAAAATCATATGGTATTCACTAAGCAATTCGCTTACCCCTCAGTTGTTGACTTTTTACAGGAAAAGGGAAATCGGCGGCGGAACCATCTAGCTAGGACGTGTGTTGAAGTATTTGAAGATTTCTACTAATTTACTTGGTATTTGGTTTATGGAATTATTGTTGTAATAAATTTGAGGATGATGTAATACTTATGAGTTTCTAGACTTAGATGTGTAACCTATGTAGCACCGTAGGGTGTTTGTCATAATTGTATTGTTTTATTTTTCGTATTTTGCTTCCGCACTTTAATTAAGGTATCAGATCATTATGCAATTGATTGTTGGTGATTAATCCTGGGTGTATTGTAATTGTGGTTAAATGTGGCAAGGGTGTCACAGCGAATGGTATCAGAGCAGTAGTTTGAGATTCAAGTGTCCGTGAGCTCTTGATCTCAAACATTAAGTAATGACATGTAGTGGTTTAAGTAATGATCTGAACTAAGATAGGTTATCATCTAGTAATTATAGGAGACTGACTATCATACGGAACAAATGGGTGGTGTCTTTAAATTAATGACATGTTACTAAACAAATTATATGTTTATAATTTCAGAACATGTCTGGAGGAGGAATGACACCCGAAGAAGCCAGAGAGATGATGCTAGCCATGATGGCTGAGCAGAACAAGATGATACAAGATCAGTTTCGGGCTCGAGATGAGGCCGAAGCTAAACGAAGAGAAGATAAGAGGAAGAATAAGGAAAGAGAGAAAAACAATGACGAACAAGATGACAATACTGGGTCCTCTAATAAGCCCAGAAGTTGTCGGTTTAAGGATTTTAAGGGGAATGGAGCAGTCGAGTTTAATGGACTGGGTGATGCTGTTGCTGCTCTGGAATGGGTAACAGCCAAAGAACGGAAATTCCGAATCAGTGATTGTGCTGAGAAGGACAAGGTCCGGTTCGCTACTGCTATGTTCACCAAAGACGCAGTAATGTGGTGGAATTCAATGGTGAATGCCTTAACAATAGAGAAGGTTTCTGTAATGACATGGGCTGAGTTTACTGAAATTTTCACTCAGCAATACTGCCCGGCCGATGAACGCCGGAGACTAGAAGCTAAATTCATGACACTAATTCAGGGGACTAAGTCTGTGTCCCAATATGCGGTAGAGTTCACGAGGCTAAGTTTGTTCGCGCCTCATCAGGTCGATACAGAAGAGAGAAAAGTTACCCGATTTGAGGTTGGTCTTGATTCGGAAATCGGATGTCTGCCATAAATGTGGTGTATGGGGGCACTATAGCAGGAATTGTCGAATGAATACTCCAACAGCAGTTTCTCCATCTTCGACTCGATCATTTGGAGGATCAAGTGGTGGTTCAGTCAATCGCCGGAACCAACCCCAAAGGGGACAGGCTAGTGCATTTCAGATTATCGCAGCAGAAGCGTGGTGGGCCCATAACCCACAGAGAATTATAAATCCTTGCCACCATTCGCATATCGGCTTTTTATCTCCAAGTATGGTTTACTCCTTTGTGGTGCTTCCAACGTATCAACACTATTTTAATCTCTTTGATACTTAACTTTCTGATGTTAGCATTCAAAACACATACATGTTTCTCAACATATACTAACCTTTCTTGAATTCTAATTTGGTATAATCAGCCAATCTTCATTACCAGTTGTGAAGATTTCATACAGCTTTCCACATGAAACACCATGTGTTAATTCAATACTTCCTTAGGAAAAATTCCAAATGACACAACTGATTCCCAACTTTTCTATTATTCAAGATGTGCCAACACATCTCAGTGTCAACTTGTACTTTTTTACAGATCAAGTTTCAACCCTCATCGGTGATACTTTCAACTACACTCAATTATTTGTCTTATAACTGATCGGTTTATAACTATCACCATAGTAACATCTTTTTGTGATAATACGGACATAACCATCAGAGTTCCTTCGATTTCTTTCCAACATGTAGGACTTCTACATTTCTTTGCGTGCAAAATTTTAAACATGGTCTTCTTTACTTTATCATGATAACTAGTGTTATACTAAATTCCCATCCAATCCATTGATCTTTTTAGTTTATACTTAAATCCAAGTTACATTATATTGTCATATATGCCGATATGAAAATAATCCATCCATTCCGATCTTCTATCGGTTGCTGGTAAGTTTCTATGTCAAGTATAACAGATAACTTAAACAGTGTCTTGATAAGTCGTTATGCAAAAACCGTAGACACAAAAGATCTATCGACATCAGAATCAAACATCACTATTGCAAGCAAAGAGTTAACTATAGACGTACCCATAATCACCTCCGGGTTTTCCCTAGATTCCTCCGCGATAATCTGGAATGCACTAGCCTGTCCCCTTTGTGGCTGGTTCCGGCGGTTGACTGAACCACCATTTGATCCTCCAGATGATCGAGTCGAAGATGGAGCAACTGCTGTTGGAGTATTCATTCGACAATTCCTGCTATAGTGCCCCCATACACCACATTTATGGCAGGCATCCGATTTCCGAGGGCATTCATTCTGGTAGTGCCCCAATTCTCCACAGCAGAAACATGCACGACCATTAATACACTTACCAAAATGTTCCAAATGACATCTATTACAGTACTGCGGCTCAGTGTTGATGGAGTACGCACGAACACGACCAGAAGACCCAGACTGTTGATGGTAAGATTGTTGCGTTGAATATCGTGATGATCGTGAAGAACAAGAGTAGCCTCCATCGCGTTGTCGTTTCGGTAGTGAAGGATGAGTTTGGTTAGCTGAAGCAGCAGCAGTAAACCCCATCACATATCCTGACATAATCAGGATCTGTTCCACATTTCTGGCAGCTTCCAGCAGACTAGCAAATGTGGGGTATCGTACGTTGCTCATCACCCTTCGAATTTCCAAATCAAGACCAATCTCAAATCGGGTCACTTTTCGTTCCTCTGTATCGACCTGATGAGGCGCGAACAAACTTAGCCTCGTGAACTCTACCGCATATTGGGACACAGACTTAGTCCCCTGAATTAGTGTCTTGAATTTAGCTTCTAGTCTCCGGCGTTCATCGGCCGGGCAGTATTCCTGAGTGAAAATTTCAGTAAACTCAGCCCATGTCATTACAGAAACCTTCTCTATTGTTAAGGCATTCATCATTGAATTCCACCACATTACTGCGTCTTTGGTGAACATAGCAGTAGCGAACCGGACCTTGTCCTTCTCAGCACAATCGCTGATTCGGAATGTCCGTTCTGTGGCTGTTACCCATTCCAGAGCAGCAACTGCATCACCCAGTCCATTAAACTCGACTGCTCCATTCCCCTTAAAATCCTTAAACCGACAACTTCTGGGCTTATTAGATGACCCAGTATTGTCATCTTGTTCGTCATTGTTTTTCTCTCTTTCCTTATTCTTCCTCTTATCTTCTCTTCGTTTAGCTTCGGCCTCATCTCGAGCCCGAAACTGATCTTGTATCATCTTGTTCTGCTCAGCCATCATGGCTAGCATCATCTCTCTGGCTTCTTCGGGTGTCATTCCTCCTCCAGACATGTTCTGAAATTATAAACATATAATTTGTTTAGTAACATGTCATTAATTTAAAGACACCACCCGTTTGTTCCGTATGATAGTCAGTCTCCTATAATTACTAGATCATAACCTATCTTAGTTCAGATCATTACATAAACCACTACATGTCATTACTTAATGTTTGAGACCAAGAGCTCACGGACACTTGAATCTCAAACTACTGCTCTGATACCATTCGCTGTGTCACCCTTGCCACATTAACCACCATTACAACACACCAAGGATTAATCACCAACACATAATTTCATAAAGATCTGATAGCTTAAATTACAGAAATCTTCTCTATTTAAATCCTCTTACTTGATGGAACTTATTATTAATCCCGAGATTGATGGTATTAATAAAGGAATAAATGAGAATGATCATCGATTTAAGGTAAATAACTCTCATAATTCCAAATTTAAGGGTTTAGGGTTCCTCCAATGCAACCCGAATCCAAGTTTTCAGCTACCAATTTGATGTTTTTATTGGATTCTAGATTTGAAGATGAAGAACCCTATGTTATCTTTCTTTTTAGAGAGAAGGAGAGAGCAGAGAGATAAAAGAAAGGTGAATGAATTCCCAAAATTAAAAGACTTATGTCTTTTAAATTTTCTACTTCCAACTTTTAACACATTCAACTTTCTGATGTTAGTATTCAAAACACATACATGTTTCTCAACATATACTAACCTTTCTTGAATTCTAATTTGGTATAATCAGCCAATCTTCATTACCAGTTGTGAAGATTTCATACAGCTTTCCACATGAAACACCATGTGTTAATTCAATACTTCCTTAGGAAAAATTCCAAATGACACAACTGATTCCCAACTTTTCTATTATTCTAGATGTGCCAACACATCTCAGTGTCAACTTGTACTTTTTTTACAGATCAAGTTTCAACCCTCATCGGTGATACTTTCAACTACACTCAATTATTTGTCTTATAACTGATCGGTTTATAACTATCACCATAGTAACATCTTTTTGTGATAATACGGACATAACCATCAGAGTTCCTTCTATTTATTTCCAACATGTAGGACTTCTACATTTCTTTGCGTGCAAAATTTTAAACATGGTCTTCTTTACTTTATCATGATAACTAGTGTTATACTAAATTCCCATCCAATCCATTGATCTTTTTAGTTTATACTTAAATCCAAATTACATTATATTGTCATATATGCCAATATGAAAATAATCCATCCATTCTGATCTTCTATCGGTTGCTGGTAAGTTTTACTCGTAGTCATGTTGATGTTGCATTTCTCTTACATTTCGGTAGATGCATGAAAATACGAACAACAAGTTATTAGAGAAACTCCAGGGATCCATTCAACATATAAGACTACTTCTTCAATCATTAAAGTACAATCATGATACACATGATCTACTTTAACTAATGTGTTACTAAGTAATTTCAACATCAATCACAACCTTTTTAAGCTTAAAATAATCAACACAATATACCTTACCGTTTCCTTTTTAATACAAGTTGATGTTATTTTGCTTTATGATAAACATTACAAGTTGTTATCAATCCCTCAAACATATCATCTATGATACTAATACAATTACTTCCCATTCTTTAACCTATTATAGTCAAGCTTATTCTTTATTACAACTTCGTTCATAACTTCAGAATATTTATAGCATCTTTTCCAATTCAGAGCTTCAAAATCCATTTTGGCTATTCATCTAATGCCTATTCATATACTCGAGTATTCTCATTTACAAATAGAATCATACCTATATAGTAACAGCTTTTCATAATACTTAAGTTATGTTACCTTCAAAATCATAAAACTTCGATGAAGTATTACGTATAGAATCTTAAAATACTCTTCTACAATGACCCATCTTTCCTCAATTATAACAAACATCGGTCCTTCTTGGCATTCGTCATTCTTATTTACAATGTCGACATCTTCTACATTTCTCACGTTAAATTCACTAAATACTATCGGAGTTAGACCCAAATTGAAGACTACATCTTCATTTTCTAAGGTATAGTTACAATATACGTGATCTAACTTGACTAGAGTGTTGCTAAACACCCTACGGTGCTACATAGGTTACACATCTAAGTCTAGAAACTCAAGAGTATTAGATCATCCTCAAATTTATTACAACAATAATTCCATAAACCAAATACCAAGTAAATTAGTAGAAATCTTCAAATACTTCAACACACGTCCTAGCTAGATGGTTCCGCCGCCGATTTCCCTTTTCCTGTAAAAAGTCAACAACTGAGGGGTAAGCGAATTGCTTAGTGATACCATATGATTTTACACATTCTACAAATCTTTATGATGCGACCCAGAGTAACCGCGGTAACACATACCGTATACTCCACACGTACCCAAGGTACGCAAACCTGAGCCCGCAGCCCCTTCGAGCTGACACTCGGCATAAGAAAACCAACCATCTGAGGCAGACATTACATCGGGGATGACTTACTGTCTATCCTGACCATAGAGGTGTCAAACTCTTGGTCATATAGCACAGTAACATCAGAGTACAGATGCGACCACGCAGGTCCATCAATAGGATGCACAACAAATGAAAGGACATGCAACAAGTATGAATGTGCATCAATATATACGCTAGTTAGTAGAGTGCCAAACGAAAATGAAACAACATGCCTCAGCATGCAAAGCAAACATAAAGCAGATGCAGACATGCTAAAATCGAAGGTACTCACAGTGGGTGCGTTATTAAACTTTAAGTTATCTTATATCTCCTCGGGCTTTCAACCGGATCACAAAGTACCCCACTGTGGGTTAAACAACACCACAAGGGACCTGTTACATTTTCATAAATAAAACATATCATACATATGTTTGATATCAATATTAAAGTGTCACATCATTCGGAACCTTCATCCGAAACTCATATTTAAATCCTCTTACTTGATGGTTTTATTATTCTCAATTATCCCCTGTATTGATACCATCAATCTCTCGTTTAATAATAAGTTCCATCAAGTTTCTCAAATTAATGCGTCAATCCTTCGAAATTATAATCCGAAATTATACCTTAGATCCCCAATTTCTGGGATTGCCAATTTGTCCAGAATTTATCATTATATATTACTGAATTTAAGAAGGTCCGACCGTTTCTATTTTATTTTCAAAAATCAAACCCCAACAGAGATGACTATATATATACACACACATATATATATTCCTTTATATATATATATATATATATATATATATATATATATATATATATATATATATTATTGTCTCTTTTTCAATAAAAATAAAAAGGGAAATACCAAAACTTTCAAAGGTTTCGGTAATCACCATTTATAGTTTCGGTATATTGGGGTGGGTTTCAGTACATGTTGTGATAGTTTCACCATCAAAGGTTTCACTAAAAAGTTTCACTATCAAAGGTTTCACTAAAAAGTTTCACCATCAAGGTTTCACTAAAAAGTTTCACAATCAAAGGTTTCACTAAAAAGTTTCACTATCAAGGTTTCACTAAAAAGTTTCACAATCAAAGGTTTCACTAAAAAGTTTCACCATCAAAGGTTTCACTTAAAAGTTTCACCATCAAGGTTTCACCATCAAAAGTTTCACTATCCAAGGTTTCACTAAAAAGTTTCACTATCAAAGGTTTCACTAAAAAGTTTCACCATCAAGGTTTCACTAAAAAGTTTCAGTAGTATGTACCGAAACCTTTTGTAGTCTCGGTAGGTTTCATTATACCGAAACCTTTAGAGAGTTTCGGTACATGTGATGGTTTCGGTACATAAAGGTTTCAGTAGTGTGGGTTTCTGTACTCTGTGAGTTTCAGTATCATGTACCGAAACCTTAAGGTTTCGGTACCTCCAAGTTTCACTAATATGGGTTTCGGTAGAGGGTTTCGGTATATGTACCGAAACCTTTAAGGTTTCGGTACCTCCAAACTTGTCTCGGTACCATGTAAACGCACAGTACACATACTTGTAAAAAATTTTTACAATCATACTTATAACTCGATTTAGGACCCAAAAATTTGTACATAACTTCTACAACACTAGATTTACACAAACCCATCAAAATATTTGACATGCTCAACATTTTGAATCCTCAATGCAGATTCGGTTTTCATCCAAAACTAAACCATAAACCCTTAAATTCGAAATTTTTGAGAGATATTTACCTTAAATCGATGCTTGTAGTGTTTATAGTTCCTCCAATGCAACCCGAATCCAAGTTTTCAGCTACCAATTTGAGGTTTCCTTTGATTCTTGATTTGAGATAAAGAACCCGTGAGTTTTTGTTTTAAAGAGAGAGAGCAGAGAGTTGAGATTTTGTTGAAATGAAAGACTTTGAAGTCTTTTATTTCCAACTTTTGGCTATCAACACCTTTAACCCCTCAACTTATCTATCTTTCATCAAATAAAGATTCCCCTCTTTATTTCATCATCATTATAATTTTTAATCGTCATTCTAAATAAATTATACTTCGAAATTCTAAAATTTCTTAATTCCTTAAAATAGCAACCAACTTCTTAAACTCCATTAAATAAACATTCAATCTTTATTTTACCCTGTCAACCACTTAATAATAATTATATTAACTTAATAAATTGAAATTATCAATTTCTAAATCAAACAACCAACTTTTATAATTATTCCAAATGCAATCCAACTTAAATTAAAAATTTAAACTAATAAACCACAAATACAATAATTTAATTTCTAGGATGTTACGGCATGGGCTCCACCACGCTCAAACTTCGTCCTCGAAGTTACTTGTATTCGAACAGATTCGTTTACTTATTCAACATATCGGCTTTTATCTCCCAAGTATGGTTTACTCCTTTGTGATGCTTCCAACGTATTAACACTAGTTTAATCTTTTTGATCCTTAACTTTCTGATGTTAGTATTCAAAACACATACATGTTTCTCAACATATACTAACCTTTCTTGAATTTTAATTTGGTATAATCAGCCAATCTTCATTACCAGTTGTGAAGATTTCATACAGCTTTCCACATGAAACACCATGTGTTAATTCAATACTTCCTTAGGAAAATTCCAAATGACTCGACCGATTCCTAACTTTTCTGTTATTCTAAATAAGCCAATACACCTTGGTGTCAACTTGTCTCTTTTTACAGAACAAGTTTCAACCCTCATCGGTGATACTTTCAACTACACTCAATTATTTGTCTTATAACTGATCAGTTTATATCTATTACCATAGTAACACTTTTGTGATAATGCAGACATAACAATCATGGTTCCTTCGATTTCTTTCCAACATGTAGGACTTCTACATTTCTTTGCGTGCAAAACTTTAAACATGGTCTTCTTTACTTTATCATGATAACTAGTGTTATTCGGAATTCCCATCTAATCCATTGATCTTTTCAGTTTATACTTAAATCCAAAATACATTATATTGTCATATATGCCGATATGAAAATAATCCATCCATTCTGATCTTCTATCGGTTGCTGGTAAGTTTTACTCGTAGCCATGTTGATGTCGCATTTCTCTTACATTTCGGTAGATGCATGAAAATACGAACAACAAGTTAGTAGAGAAACTCCAGGGATCAATTCAACATATAAGACTACTTCTTCAATCATTAAAGTACAATCATGATACACATGATCTACTTTAACTAATGTGTTACTAAATAATTTCAACATCAATCATAACCTTTTTAAGCTTAAAATAATCAACACAATATACCTTACCGTTCCCTTTTTAATACAAGTTGATGCTATTTTGCTTTATGATAACCATTACAAGTTGTTATCAATCCCTCAAACATATCATTTAATGATGCTAATACAATTACTTCCCATTCTTTAACCTATTATAGTCAAGCTTAATCTTTATTACAACTTCCAAACTCGTTCACAAATTCCAGGATATTTAAAGCATCTTTTCCAATTTAAAGCTTCAAAATCCATTTTGGCTATTCATCTAATGCCTATTCATATACTCGAGTATTCTCATTTACAAACATTATCATACCTATATTTGTAACAACTTTTCATAATACTTAAGTTTATGTTATCTTCAAAATCATAAAACTTCAATGAAGTATTACATATAGAATCTTAAAGTACTCTTCTACAATGACCCATTTTTCCTCAATTATAACAAACATCGGTCCTTCTTGGCATTTGTTATTCTTATTTACAATGTCGACATCTTCTACATTTATTACGTTAAATTCACTAAATACTATGTTCTGTTATACTTGACATAGAATCAAACATCACTTTTGCAAACAAAGAGTTAACTATAAACGTACCCGCATCCACCTCTGGGTTTTCCCTAGCTTCCTCCGCGATAATCTGAAATGCACTAGCCTGTCCCCTTTGTGGTTGGTTCCGGCGGTTGACTGAACCACCACTTGATCCTCCAAATGATCGAGTCAAAGATGGAGCAGCAGCTGTTGGAGCATTCTTTCGACAATCCCTGCTATAGTGCCCCCACACACCACATTTATGGCAGGCATCCGATCTTCGTGGGCATTCATTTTGGTAGTGGCCCAATTCTCCACAGCAAAAACATGCACGCCCCTTAGTACATTTGCCAAAATGTTCCAAATGGCATTTATTGCAGTACTGCGGCTCGGTGTTGATGGAGTATGCACGAGCATGACCAGGAGAACTAGACTGCCGACAATAAGACTGATGTGGCGAGTACTGTGATGATCGTGAAGAACTAGAGTAGCCTCCTTCACGTTGACGTTTCGGCGGTGAAGGTTGAGTTGGGTTAGTTGAAGCAGCAGCAGCAGACCCCATCACATATCTTGACATAATGAGGATCTGTTCTACATTTCTGGCAGCTTCCAGCAGACTAGCAAACGTGGGGTAACGTACGTTGCTCATCACTCTTCGGATTTCCAAATCAAGACCAACCTCAAATCGGGTAACTTTTCTCTCTTCTGTATCAACCTGATGAGGTGCAAATAAACTTAACCTCGTGAACTCTACCGCATATTGGGACACAGACTTAGTCCCTTGAATTAGTGTCATGAACTTAGCTTCTTGTCTTCGGCGTTCATCGGCCGGGCAGTATTGTTGAGTGAAAATTTCAGTAAACTCAGCCCATGTCATTCTAGAAACCTTCTCCATTGTTGAGGCATTCACCATTGAATTCCACCACATTACTGCGTCTTTGGTGAACATAGCAGTAGCGAACCGGACCATATCCTTCTCAGCACAATCACTGATTCGGAATGTCCGTTCTGTGGCTGTTATCCATTCCAGAGCAGCAACAGCATCACCCAGTCCATTAAACTCGACTGCTTCATTCCCCTTAAAATCCTTAAACCGACAACTTCTGGGCTTATTAGATGACCCAGTATTGTCATCTTGTTCGTCATTGTTTCTCTCTCTTTCCTTATTCTTCCTCTTATCTTCTCTTCGTTTAGCTTCGGCCTCATCTCGAGCCCGAAACTGGTCTTGTATCATCCGATTTTGCTCAGCCATCATGGCTAGCATCATTTCTCTCGTCTCTTCTGGTGTCATTCCTCCTCCAGACATGTTCTGAAATACAAAATATATAACTTGTTTAGTAACATGTCATTTATTTAAAGACACCACCTAATTGTCCCGTATGATAGTCAATCTCTTATGAATACTAGATCATAGCCTATCTTATTTCAGATCATTTCCTAAATTCACTACATATCATCACTTAATGCTTGAGATCAAGAGCTCACGGTCACTTGAATCTCAAACTACTGCTCTGATACCATTCGTTGTGACACCCTTGCCACATTTAACCACAATTACAATACATCCAGGATTAATCACCAACAATCAATTGCATAATGATCTGATACCTTAATTAAAGTGCGGAAGGAAAATACGAAAAACAAAACAATACAATTATGACAAACACCCTACGGTGCTACATAGGTTACACATCTAAGTCTAGAAACTCAAAAGTATTACATCTTCCTCAAATTTATTACAACCATAATTCCATAAACCAAATACCAAGTAAATTAGTAGAAATCTTCAAATACTTCAACACACGTCCTAGCTAGATGGTTCCGCCGCCGATTTCCCTTTTCCTGTAAAAAGTCAACAACTGAGGGGTAAGCGAATTGCTTAGTGAATACCATATGATTTTACACATTCTACAAATCTTTATGATGCCACCCAGAGTAACCGCGGTAACACATACCGTATACTCCACACGTACCCAAGGTACGCAAACCTGAGCCCGCAGCCCCTTCGAGCTGACATCGGCATAAGAAAACCAAACATCTGAGGCAGACATTACATCGGGGATGACTTACTGTCTATCCTGACCATAGAGGTGTCAAACTCTTGGTCATATAGCACAGTAACATCAGAGTACAGATGCGACCACGCAGGTCCATCAATAGGATGCACAACAAATGAAAGGACATGCAACAAGTATGAATGTGCATCAATATATACGCTAGTTAGTAGAGTGCCAAACGAAAATGAAACAACATGCCTCAGCAGGCAAAGCAAACATAAAGCAGATGCAGACATGCTAAAATCAAAGGTACTCACAGTGGGTGCGTTATTAAACTTTAAGTTATCTTATATCTCCTCGGGCTTTCAACCGGATCACAAAGTACCCCACTGTGGGTTAAACAACACCACAAGGGACCTGTTACATTTTCATAAATAAAACATATCATACATATGTTTGATATCAATGTTAAAGTGTCACATCATTCGGAACCTTCATCCGAAACTCATATTTAAATCCTCTTACTTGATGGTTTTATTATTCTCAATTATCCCCTTTATTGATACCATCAATCTCTCGTTTAATAATAAGTTCCATCAAGTTTCTCAAATTAATGCGTCAATCCTTCGAAATTATAATCCGAAATTATACCTTAGATCCCCAATTTCTGGGATTGCCAATTTGTCCAGAATTTATCATTATATATTACTGAATTTAAGAAGGTCCGACCGTTTCTATTTTATTTTCAAAAATCAAACCCCAACCGAGATGACTATATATATATATACACACATATATATATTCATTTATATATATATATATATATATATATATATATATATATTATTGTCTCTTTTTCAATAAAAATAAAAAGGGGAATACCGAAACTTTCAAAGGTTTCGGTAATCACCATTTATAGTTTCGGTATATTGGGGTGGGTTTCAGTACATGTTGTGATAGTTTCACCATCAAAGGTTTCACTAAAAAGTTTCACTATCAAAGGTTTCACTAAAAAGTTTCACCATCAAGGTTTCACTAAAAAGTTTCACAATCAAAGGTTTCACTAAAAAGTTTCACTATCAAGGTTTCACTAAAAAGTTTCACAATCAAAGGTTTCACTAAAAAGTTTCACCATCAAAAGGTTTCACTAAAAAGTTTCACCATCAAGGTTTCACTAAAAAGTTTCACCATCAAAAGTTTCACTATCAAAGGTTTCACTAAAAAGTTTCACTATCAAAGGTTTCACTAAAAAGTTTCACCATCAAGGTTTCACTAAAAAGTTTCAGTAGTATGTACCGAAACCTTTTGTAGTCTCGGTAGGTTTCATTATACCGAAACCTTTAAAGAGTTTCGGTACATGTGATGGTTTCGGTACATAAAGGTTTCAGTAGTGTGGGTTTCTGTACTATGTGAGTTTCAGTATCAAGTACCGAAACCTTAAGGTTTCGGTACCTCCAAGTTTCACTAATATGGGTTTCGGTAGAGGGTTTCGGTATATGTACCGAAACCTTTAAGGTTTCGGTACCTCCAAACTTGTCTCGGTACCATGTAAACGCACAGTACGCATACTTGTAAAAAATTTTTACAATCATACTTATAACTCGATTTGGGACCCAAAAATTTGTACATAACTTCTACAACACTAGATTTACACAAACCCATCAAAATATTTGACATGCATCAACATTTTGAATCCTCAATCTCAGATTCGGTTTTCATCCAAAACTAAACCATAAACCCTTAAATTCGAAATTTTTGAGAGATATTTACCTTAAATCGATGCTTGTAGTGTTTATAGTTCCTCCAATGCAACCCGAATCCAAGTTTTCAGCTACCAATTTGAGGTTTCCTTTGATTCTTGATTTGAGATAAAGAACCCGTGGGTTTTTCTTTTAAAGAGAGAGAGCAGAGAGTTGAGATTTTGTTGAAATGAAAGACTTTGAACTCTTTTATTTCCAACTTTTGGCTATCAACACCTTTAACCCCTCAACTTATCTATCTTTCATCAAATAAAGATTCCCCTCTTTATTTCATCATCATTATAATTTTTAATCGTCATTCTAAATAAATTATACTTCGAAATTCTAAAATTTCTTAATTCCTTAAAATAGCAACCAACTTCTTAAACTCCATTAAATAAAGATTCAATCTTTATTTTACCCTTTCAACCACTTAATAATAATTATATTAACTTAATAAATTGAAATTATCAATTTCTAAATCAAACAACCAACTTTTATAATTATTCCAAATGCAATCCAACATAAATTAAAAATTTAAACTAATAAACCACAAATACAATAATTTAATTTCTAGGATGTTACATCTGTTGCGGTCCTGACCTAGATTGATTAACGACTCTATTTGGTGAATTAGTCCTAATCACCTCTTTTGGTCGACCTGACACAGGCATTTGTTTCACAGCAGATTTTGGTGCAGCTAGCACAATTTCTTCGGTATTTTGAGAACTACTAGTGCTTGAACCACTTGGCTAAAGGCTTAAGTTGTTCCGGCTTTCCAGTCTTAGGTGTAGTATCTACTTTCCTATGCGGACAGCTAGAAGCAACATGCCCCCTTTTGTGACATCTAAAGCAAGACATTTTGTCAATTGACTTCTTGTGTGTGCCCTTTGACTTAGGTGTCTCACTAGTGTCTGGCTATCTTGGTTCAACTATAGCGACTGGTTCATCCTCCTGATCATTAAAGTCAATTTTGTGTTGTCCTACAGGTTTATCACTAGAGGATGACACAAATTTAACCTTCTTAATCTTGATATTAGTAGCAGTCACCTTAGTTTCTTTTTCTTTAGCAATTTCATACACTGGTTCAGGTATATTATCTGAGTCAACTGAGTTTCCAGTTTTCTCCTAAGGTTGAGGTACATACTGACTTTTCTACCCACATCGGACTGCTTTCATTTTGATTGCTGTCGCCTATAATTTCCTCTGCTCCATCACTTCCAGTCTCGGTCACTTCAGCCATAAAGGCTCTAGCATTTGACTCTGGATGTGTACTCTAGTCATAAGTTCCATCAAGCTGTCTGTCTGATGTGACGTTGGATAACAGACCAGCTATATTCGCCTGACTGGTTGAACTACCCGGCAGATATCTCCCTTGAGATTGATTCTGATACTGATTCTGGTAGTTTTCTTCTTTCGGTCTCTGACACTCTCTAGCAAAGTGTCCTACCCCTGATAGTTGTAACACTTAACCTTGGACTTATCAAATCCAATCTTATTATTACTAACGTTGAGGTTTCTACTCGTCCTCTTGATGAACCTTTTAACTCTTTGAGTTACCATGGCCAGTTGCCATTGCAGATCCATCTCTTCTAGATCATTAGGATCTACCTGATCGTAATCCTCATCCCAAATCGCAGGATCATTGATTTTGCCCTGAACGCAATTGCCGTAAGCGGCCACGAATGAAGCCAACAGATTCAGATGGTCTTCAGCAGATTTTGCGCTCATAGGCATCTTTGAATACCCTTGAGATGTAGATGCAGGTGTAGCCTGATTCTGCTTTTCTTCTGGTCTAGCAAACCCTAAGAAAGCCCTACTTACTGAGTCTTCTGATTCAGCCGATGTCGATGTCTCTCCCGAGAAGAATGTTGTAGCCGTCTTCACGACTGTTGCCCCTGAAGATTTGGATTTCCCAAAGTACGTGTTCGGATCTTGTACTTGATCGTAATCCCTTTCCTTCTTAAGCAATTCAAAGTGATATGCCCTCAGCGTTCCTATTACACTGTCTAGAGTAAGAGTATAGAATTTGTCATCATCATGCTTTATCAATGCCACATACATCTCCCATTTGGCAGGCAAAGCATCTAGAATCTTGTTAATTTTCTCTGTTTCACTATACTCCACATCATGGCTGTCTAACTCAGTCAATAAATGATAGAATCTGGTAATCGTCTCATCCAGCTTTTCGTTCTTCAAAGCTTTGAAGATTGCGAACTGCTGCTTGAGCATTTCCATTCTATTCTTTCTGACCCTCGGGTTACCTTCACACCGTTTCTCTAACGCATCCCACAGCTCTTTTGCTGTCTTCTGATTACGGAAAGTGTGCAAGATCTCCTGAGGTAACGCCATCTAATGATAGCGAATGCACGGTTCTCGGCTTCATACAGCTTTTTATCGTCGTCCTTCATCTTTGAATATGACACAACCTTTTGTCGTCCTTCAACCTCAGCCGTAGGTGGAATGTATCATTCGTCTATACAAATCCACATCCGCATATCATTAAACCTCGCGAAGTCGGCAAACCTATCCTTCCACCAGTAGTAGTCCTCTATTTTCATCAACTTCGGTGGAGAATTCGCTTTTCCAACCTCGCGATCCATCTCAATTAACCTCTATAGACTTGTCATTGTTTCAAATATTTTTGAAGTTAAACTTAATTAATTTAATTCGAAATTAATTTAAATTAATTCTTTCGAATTTGGATAAATTCGAATTTAATTAATTTTAAACTGGTTTGGAACTAAATTCGAAATTAAGTTTGAAGTCCAACTATATTCGAAATTAAAGACAAATTCGAAGGTCCTCTTAAATTCGAAATCCCAATTCGATTTTAGTGTAAAATCGAAAATCCAAGCAAATTCGAATAGGCCAAATTCGAATCAAACCTTAAGGAATCTCGAAAGGAGGGTATTTGCAGTCAAACTCGAAAATGAGAAAACCCTAATACCCTCTTAATAAACTCGAGCGCCGCAAGTTCGAAAACGGCTAATACTTCGAGTTTTTCAAGTGGTTCAGATTAAACCAATATTTTTACAAGTAAAAATACTGATTTCGATCAAAAACATGAACTACTACAAAGTATTTTCCGAGATCTGACTTGATACGCTCGAAAAACCTCCAAAAACGTGATATTATCCGTCCAGAACGTCAAGAAACCTAGGATGTTGCTTATGAACACGAAGAACACCAAGAACACCCCAAAGGCTCTGATACCACTTGTAAGGTCTTGAACTCACGGATCTATCTAAACGCGACACCGTCCAACGAGTGCGGAATCCTCGTTAGCGGCTTGACGGTAAGATCACACGCACGAAACACGGAGACTACCACGGCGTTATACGAACGACAACGAACGTACCTACACGATGATTCTCTCCGAAAACACTCTCTGAATGCTAGTAAACTCGAGATCGCCTTTGCTTAATCACACTCTGAAATTCTGCAAAAGTCTAATAATTATTCGAGTTAATCCTTAATTATACTGACCAATTTGAGTTTGTCTTTAGACAAACTCGAACCAGGCCCAAGGCCCATTCGAATTTGTCCACTTGACAAATTCGAATTTACCTCCATGATAAATTCGAATTTACTCTAAATTCGAATTTCACATGTCAAACTTCTATTTGAATCTATGTTTTAACTTATGTTTCAATTAATCTTTGAACTTTATGTTTGAACTTCTTGTAATACATTACACTAAGTTCTAACATACAATAAATCAATATCAAACACACATAAATAGATATATCAAATACTAGTTAATATTCAATATTACGAAACTTGACTTACACAAAATGCTAACTCAGCTTACACTGCTATCGTCACACAGGGTGTACCACCAGACTCCCCCTTGACGATAGCTTCTAACTATTTACTAAGGTCTATTTAAAATACTACCGGCATACAGACCTTGTTTGACACAAACCTTTACCACGTTCTAATACTTTTTGGCTTCAGGGTCCATATGCGCATCACACGAGATCTTGTGAGCATGAAGCACTTGAAGATCATCTTTTGACAGATTGACTAGATGTAGCGGATCATATACTCTAAGAATCACCTATTCTTCTAGGTCTTCCATTAACCCTTCACCAGTCTCGCATTCAACGTACCACCAATTGAGATTACCTAACACATTTTGTGGCATCGGCTTTAGAGGGACTTTCTTTAAACATCTAACTGGTTTGTACTGAATCTTCATCCATGGTCTACCAGTCAGAGGATCAATTCTAGTATGGTTCATCACTCTTTTGCCAATTCTTGGATTGAGCCTTTCAAATTTCCTCGACCTCCCTTCTCTTCTAATGATCTTAGCAATGATTTCAGCGTAGGGATCATCTCCGATATTGATTAGCTTCTTCCACGCCAATGATTTTAGCTCAACCTTTGGTAATGAGTTGAAATCTTTCAATCTTCTCCTGAGATACTAGAGGCCATCCTTTCTCTTGATAATGAATAGCTGCAGTTCTCGATCAAAGAACCAGCTAATTATGTTTCCGGATAGCTTTCCAGCACTAGGCACCAGCATCTTTTCCTTCATATCTATATCCTTCTTCTCTGCCCTAAACCAGAGCTTTCGCTGTTCTTCATCAGTAAGCACCCTGGCAGGCTCTTCACCTTGTGATTCAATATTTAAAGCAGCTTTAACAGCTTCTATATCAATCACAGTTTGTTCCTCCGTCACACATGTATCGGTGATGGGATTTTGCTGAATAATGATTTCATTTGCTTCATCTTTCTCATCACCCAATACTTCATCGTCAGGATTCCATTCAGGAACGTCTTCAGGAATAATTTCTCCTTCTTCCAACTCATCAATCTCATCTTCAAAGTCAAAATCTAATACTTCTTCCTCAATATTCATCAAAGCTTCAATCATTTCGTTCATGTCACTCTCAGTGACCTTTGAGGAACTCGCCTCTCCTCCCTCAGCTCCGCTCTGACTTGGCTCCCCCTGAATTTCGGCATGTTGAGCAGCAGAAAAATCTACTGGCTCACTTCTTTTGGTGCATCGGGATCATTGCCTTCTTCATCGTCTCCCCTTCTCAGCTCCTTAGAATCCCTGCAGCTTGTCTCCCCCTGAGCCTTTAGATTTTTCATTAATTGCTCAATAAGGGACCTCATCGTGCGGATTTCTGCAGCCTGATCTGCAACAAACGTCTTCCCCTCAAGATTGTCTTGTTCAATCTTCCCAACAAATGTCTTCAACTCTACATTCTCTTTGTCAATATCTGCATTATGCGCTTGTATCTCGCCGATGGCTTTAGTGAGCTGAAAAATTTGGACTTGTTGGAAATCAACCTTGCTTTTGAGCTCAGAAAACCGTTGATTGTCAGTGAAGGTGGATGAGGTGGATGGAATGGATTGGATGGGTGTCGTAATGATTGGTGTTGGAATGAATGTTTGAACAGGTGGTGGTGGTGGTGGAATGGATGGTTGAGCTGATGGCTGAACGGTTGGATTTTCTGGCTCGAGAGGCCGATGGAGCTCCCTGCATAAAACGATGCCTTTTGGCCCTATGCCTAGGCACCAAAGGAGTAGTATCCTCAATCTCGAAATCGGAATCATCCTCATCCGAATCCCTAGTCTCTTTGCGTTTCTCTGCCTCTGGATTTATCACCATTATTCGGGAGCCATATGTGCGTATTTGGATAGACGGGTCTACTGTCTCTTCCTCAACCTCAATCTCTTCTACTTCTTCTGATTCAGATTCAGATGTCGACTCAGGTTGACCTTCTTCCTCTGGCACATAATCCTCTATCTCGCGGAAAATATCATCTGCCCCAGCTGGTGGTTCCAGAATATCGCCAATGAGCTCAGAAATAATCACTTCATTTGCAAGCGGCCCTTGTGCCCATAATTCTTCCAATGTTTCCACCCGTGGATCAGATACGGGGGCTACACTTGAAGGACCAGCTTCTTCTGGCTGTTGCTGTTGTTGTTGCGGCTGATGCGGTACATGAACTTCCCCGGCCCAGTTGGCACCTTCAGGGGCTTGAAAATCCGGATTAACCACTGCACCAAAAAGTGGTGCCTCCACTGGTCTAGCCAATGCACCTCTGTGTGCTTGGCAATCTGCAAATATTCTCTTGTCAATTACAGCAACACTTTGAATTTCAAGTAATTGCGGCAGATTCGGCAGGAAATGTCGGATCAACATCATCACGAATCGCGGGTACAACAAAAATCTTTCTCTTGCTGGAGCTGTTATCTGATGAACAAACTCCGCAAAGAACATTTCCGAATAGCTGAACCTCTGATTGTAAACTAACGCGATCATTGCCGACTGAATCTTCGACACAATATAATCAAAACCTGCATTCTTCGGAGCGAAGCACACCATGAAGACATGTGCAAGATATCTCCACTGCCCAATCATCCCGCTCTTCATATATGATGAATTTGCCACGTCAAGGCTATAACCCATTCTTATGAACGCAGCTTGCCTAACTGCTAACGGAAAGTCTATCGGCCCAGCTTCTTGCTCTGAAGAACCCAACTGCAACACTCTGCGTAACACATCAGTTGAGAACACAAGGGGCTGTCCCGCTATCTTGGTCCTTAATACAGTCGGAGTAACTGTACAATCGACCTGCAGATGGTCCCAAAATTCACGAACATATGGCAGCACTATCTGAACGTTATGCGCAAGGGCATAAGAAACCCTCGAAGCGGCCAAAAAATCCACCATCTGGCGGTATGCCTGAGCCTCAGGCAGCTCACGGTCTGGAGAGATGACTATATTGTGCTTTTGAACAAACACTCTATCTGCCATATCTGCACAATAAGTATATAATATATTAGAATGATCAATAATCAAAATAAACTTGTTTAAGTTCAAATTTGTTTTATTTTGAGCTTATGTAATTTCAAAATCCAACACATATGAATTTTAAAAATTTGTCAAATATTTCGATTTCAAAGTTAATTTCGAATAACATATTCGAAACAACCCTCATTCGAGTTTATTGGCTTCTTCGAGTTTAGTGACAAACTCGAAGCCACGATCAAATTCGAAGCCACGATCAAACTCGAATATGTCGGTATTTTTAAAAACAAAAATCCAAGATTTCAACCATTTTATACTTAGAAAATTATATCCATTAGTCCTAATAGGTTCTAATCGAAGATATTTGTCACTAATTTGATGTTTCACCGGTTTAAACTTTGTTATTTTGAAATACAAAGTTCACACCATTAAAACCTCAAAATCGGTTGATTTTGGCTCAAATTGAGTCTAAAACATCTTAAATCTTGTACAATGATGTTGATTATACCTAGATTTGTTAGGATTCTCGAACACATACGGAAAAAATCGACAAATAGTGAAAAACTCGATGTCGGTAAAGTCGAAGGCTTAAACTCGAAATCTCTCTAGATAAACTCGAAGCACTAAAGTCGAAGGTAGGTGAATAATGAATGTCACTGTTGACCTATTTATACTAACCACCTTCGAGTTTGTGACCTATTTCGAATTTACTGCTAAACTCGATGTCACTGCCAAATTTGAATATTCATTCGATTTTGGCTTAAACTCGAATTTGAGTTGAAAATTTTGAAAATCTTTGAATTAAATTCAACTTTTCCAACTTTTTCGTGTAACGGAATAAACTATGCGAAATCATTTACCCTAAGCACAAGATTTCACGCAGTGTTTATTTTATTCAACTAAGAATGCACCCTCAGTAACTTTGACCTTTTTCCTAAATAAACTCAAAAATTAAAAATTAAAAATAAAATGAAGTGAAAATAAAATAAAATAAATTAATAAAGTAAAATTAAAATTTTGAACAAAAAGTTAAACTTAGACTAATCTATCTTAAATTTAAAATTTACAACCTACACTTAACATTTAACAGAATATTTTTGGCGAGTATAGTCAAAGAAAGGTTCAATCAGATAGCAGTGTCAAATACGCACTTTCAGTATTCAAACTTTCACACTTAGAAATTTTTTATTCCTTTGATTGTTTGTCATGACATACATTTCTAGCCGATTGTTGGTACTATTTTCCCTTTAAACATGTTACACTTCGGAATATCCCTTGGCCTTTTTATTTATCACGAAATTACCTTACGTGACTCATACTTAGACATACTTTTATGATCAAGGCATACACACAATGATTATAACTTTTTGGTATTGCAAACTTTCTTTAAAAGGCAAACGTCGGACACAGGTCTGTATTTACATACAACAAAGTGTCTTAGTTTGTCTTAAGCTTTATTTTTAAAGCTAGCAAGACAGCGGTGATAGGTCTGTACTGACGTACAACAAAGCGACTTATCTTGCTAACTCGAGTCAAACCAGAGACAACAGGTCTGTACTTACGTACAACAAAGTTACTTGTTTTGACTCTTAACTCAGTATGATTTTTCTATTCTTTCCATTTCTTTAGGATGTATCTGATGTTGCTATACATCCCCAGAAAGTTTGCATACCTCATTTAGAATCAATGTCTGTATGTCTCTAATATAAAAAATAAGACCATTTGGTCATACATCTAAGTTAGTGACACGTCTGACTTTTTCTTGAATATTTTATTAGCCTTGAGACTCCCTATATGTATTATGCCTACCAACATATCAAACTGGATAATGTACAACTTTTAGATTTTTTGAAGATGATGATGTGATTGAGTTAACAGATTTAGCTGTGAGAGCAGAAAGAATTGAAGAAGAAGAGGTTTTAGTTCAAGAGATTTTGAGAGATGATATAGATCCATATGCAGTAACTCCAGAACTCTGTTCGACGATGGTTCGGGGTTTGGCTTGTGAGATTATCTCTTCATCTTTCCTTTCTCAAGTGCTCCAGACAAGTAATTTTTTTCGTATCGGAGTTCTGAGAGTCCCATAACTAGTTGTTTTGCTGCCAGCTTGTTCAAATTTTTGAAGTTCAAGTGTGATAGCCTCTGATGCCATAACCATGCATCCTTTGAAGAGGCTTTTGATAAGAGGCAAATACTATCATTGACCATAAGCTTAGCAACATCTATGGTATAAAGGCTTGAGTTATGAGAACCAGTTAGGATTTCATTCCCGTCACCGCTCTTGACACAACACTTCTTAGCCCTAAACGTAACTTCTAGCCATTTATCATAGAGTTGTCCTATGCTAAACAGATTATGAGATAATCCTTCGACATAGTCAACATCCTTGATGACTAGATTGTTCATAACCAAATCCTCGTATCCCTTGATCTGAGTGTGGTTTACTAAATCCATGCTTCTGATGGTACCTCACAACGATGATTCTCTTCTGCAGCCTTCTTTGTTCATCATTAAGCAAGGACCTATAGAGGTTTAGTAGATCCATATTTCTGATGGTACCTGAGCTTTTGAGAATAGTTGAAAAATAGTTCCATTCGTCAGGCAAGATGTCTAAGAACTTGTTTACAAGGGTTAAATTGTCCTAAGTGATCCCAACAGCTTTAAGATCATTTATTAGAGCAGTGAACCTAGTGTAGGTTTCAGTGAGACTCTCCTTAGGCTTAGCAAAGAATAGCTCTTATTGTCTAACAATGTAGTTAATCCTGTTATCCAATGTGATAGTGGGACCATCATAGACTGTAGATAGAGGATAAGCAAAGCTTTGTGAGTATAGAGATTATACATTCTACAAGTCTTTATGCAGCACACAATGAGTAACACCGGCGACAAATGTCGTGTACCCCTTCGAACACGGAGTACAAAAACACGTATGATCACGCAGCTCCATCATGCCATTTGAGGGGGGTTCTACACGTGCCCTTCGGGACCATAGAGGGATCAGCTCCAGCTCATATAGTCTCGTAGCATCGATTTACCAGTTATAGCTCGAAAGGCCATCACATTGATGCACAACAAAGAAGACAGACCATGTAATAACATGTAAGTAGAGTGCCAAACGATAATGATGCACAACAAAGCCCATCACATTGATGCATGTTGGTACACCCGGTGTGACGACAGCAGTCTAGCTTTGTAATAGATAGTCATTTGTAATAGATAGGGCCTTATTAATACTAGTCATGATTATATGATCATGTTTATGTCTTATGTTCATGATTGCGTATTGTGTTTATGATTTCATGTTAAGTTCATGATTTCTATATAAGTTCATATGGTATGATACTATGAAGATAAGTTCATGAGGTACGAACTTATGCCTGATAAGTTCGTAGAAACTTATGGCTGACAAGTTCATACGAACTTAGCTCTGATAAGTTCATATGAACTTATCTGCATGGGCTTGAACCTATATGTTCGTGGGCATGGGCCACGCACGAACTTAAGGGTTGTATCAGGAACTTATGTTCAATAATTCCATATGACTTTTAGAATTGGTAGATTGGTATTTGCAGATGATTTTGTAAGCAACAAAGCGAATAGAGGAGCAGTACATCTTGTGGGGTCGATATTCATTCGGCTAGCATCGTTTGTGGCTCCGTGTTCCCGTGTGATTGTTCGTGTTCGATCCGTTAGCATTAAACGAGGATTCCGCCCTCGTTGACGCCGTCACGCCTTGATAGATCCGATTGGGGTGGACCTTACAATGCACAACAATGTGCATCAAAATAAACGCAAGTTAGTAGAGTGCCAAACGATAATGAATCAACATGCCTCATTGAATAACGGCAAACATAAAACAAATATAGACATATACAATCTTTTGTACTCACAGTGGGTGCGTTTAATACTTCAAATATATATTATTTCTCGCCGACCTTTCAACGGGAATCACAAATTACCCCACTGTATGTTTAACAAAACCAGAAGGGACCTGTCACATTATTCATAGGAGAATATCATCAATGATTGTTTACCATTTATTTCAATCAAATTATTACAAGATAATTATTCAACTTAGGATCCACCATTCGAAGATCATAATTAACACCCCAAGTTCGGATCTTTACTAGCTCCAAAGAATCCATCATTAAATGTCCTATTCTAATGCCAAAGTTCTTTTAAAAATTCTGATTTTTAGACCAGAAGTTCGGATCCTTTTAACCAGATTCGAAGTGCGTATGAACTAAGGCCAACTCGCCGAGTCACCCTACTCGACTCGATGAGTCGATGTCCAAAATTCAGATACTCGGCCGAAGTTCTTGTATACCCGAGATATAACCCGAAATTAAACCCATCCGAAGTTCGGGTCTCCCACCCGAAGTTTGGGTCACATCCGAAGTTTGATCCTATCCAAAGTTCAGATCTCAACACTTAGAAAAATTCTTACTCGCTTGATGTTCATGGCGACACGCCAAATCATCCTACCTGACTCGATGAGTCAACTTGCAGTTCAGCAGGTCGCAGCCTACGGGTTTTGCTTAAAAATTCACCAATCTCAATTTTATGAACATGCAATCCAAACAAATGATATATTAGCATATATATAGAGTGTTTCTAGATCATTTTCCCTATCATTAACACTCAACCTGATCCAGATTTGACCAAAAATAGAAAAAAAAACATCAAGAACACCAAAGTTCATAAAAATCCATATTTCTTACCTTTTAGGTTGAATTCGTGGATGATTCTTGTTTTTGATGCTTCTAGGGACTTCAATTGATGTTTTACAACTATAAAAACATACATGCAACAAGAATTCACAGAACTATGATTCCGATTTTTCATATTTTTATCTTATCTAAGAAAACCCCTTAAAATCACTTGGCTTACCTAAATCTGATTTGAATCTTGTTATATTAGTTCCTTTTTCATGAATTTTCTTCCAAAATTTTGAATTCCAGTAGATTTCCTTCAGAGAGTTTGGTTTGTTTGGTAAGTGAATATTTGTAAATAAAATCTTACAATACTCAAGAGTCTTTTATTCTCCCATTTTTGGTTATTGACACAAGTGATCCGTGCACTTGTCTAATTTCTTAAATAAAGTTCAAACTCTTGTCTTTCACCATTACATTTAAATTTCATAATATTTATCCATATAAATGAAAATTTAAAATTTCTTAATTATTTAAACACAACCAACTTTTAAATTTCTGAATAAAAAGACTTTCATTAATAATCATACTTAATTACATTAAATATGAAAACTAATTATCCTCAATTACAACAATTTAGATATTACGATGTTACAGCATGGGCTCCACCATGCTCACACTTTGTCCTCAAAGTTACTTGGTTTCGAACAGTTGTAGATACTTCATTAACATTTCAACTTTTCTTTCCCAAGTGTGGTTTGCTCCTTTGTGATGCTTCCAACGTATAAGCACCTTCAATCTCTTTGTTCCTTAGCTTCTTGACTTTATTATCCAAAACACATTCTGTTTCTTCCACATATCAGAGGCTTTCATCTATCTGCAACTCGGTATGATCAGCCCAATCTTCATTTCCAGTAGTGAAGGACTTCCTAAGGTTTCTCATATGAAATATCAGATGTATACCCGACATCTCCTTAGGTAACTCTAAATGATATGATTGATTCCCAACCTTTTTTGTTATTCTGAATGGGCCAACAAACCTCGGTGCTAGCTTGCCTCTTATAACTTAACGAGTAACACCTCTCATCAGTGATACTTTCAAATATACCCTATCATCTACCTCAAAATTGATTGGTTTTTGCCTCCTATCAAGGTAACGTTTTTGGGGATCCTGGGCCGCTTTCATGTTCTGTCGCACTAGTTGTATCTTCTCATCTGTTTTTTGTCACAATGTCGGCCTAGCAATCGGAGTTTCTCCTGTCTCTCTCCAACATGTAGGAGTCCTACATCTTCTTCCATAGAGTGCCTCATACTGTGCTTTCTTGACTGTTGCGTGGTAACTGTAATTGTACGGGAATCTTGTTGTATCAGGTCCTTTTTCATGAATTTTCTTCAAAAATTTCAAATTCCAGCAGATTTGCTTGAGAGAGTTTGGTTTGTTTGGTAAGTGAAGAGTTATAAATGAACTCTTGCAAGACTCAAAAGTCTTTTATTCTCCCATTTTTGGTTATTGACACAAGTGGTCCCTGCACATGTCTAATTTCTTTAATAAAGTTTAAACTGTTGTATTTTCACCACGACATTTAAATTTCATCAAATTCTAACATTTCTTATTTATTTAAACATAACCAACTTTTAAATTTCTGAATTATAGAGTTTCATTAATAATCCAACTTGATTACATTAAATATGAAAACTAATTATCCTCAATTACAATAAATTAAATCTTAGGATGTTACATGATGCACACAACATGGTTCTAGTAGCTTCTATAAGAGTTCTGTTTCTCCTCTCAGCAACTCAATTTTGTTGTGGAGTTCTCATAGCTGAGAAGTTTTGAGAAATGCCAATTTCTTCACAAAAGTCCGCAAGAAGATTTTTTTTGAATTCAGTACCATGATCACTTCTTAGCTTCTTGACATGGGCAAAATTTAAAACCACCATCTTTTTGATAAATCTAATAATTTCTCTGGCAGTCTTTCCCTTGGTATATAGGAAGATCACCCATGTATACCTGGAGAACTCATCAACCATTACTAAGGTGTATCTTCTACCTCTGAGACTTGAGACATTTACAGGTCTAAACAAGTCGATATGGATTAAGAAGAGAGGTACATCAATAGAGATATTATGTTTAGACTTAAAATATGTTTATCTCTGCTTACCCTTCTCACAAGAAAAGTAGAGTTTATCCTTAACAAAGGTTAGAGAAGGAAAACCTGTTACGAACTCTTTCTTACAGAGTTTGTTGATGTTCTTGATGTTTAGGTTTGAGAGCTTTTTGTGCCATAACCAGCTGAGGTTTGCATTGCTCCTTGAGATGGCTTTGCCTTTGCCTTTATTGAGTTCTGATGAATTTTGTAAACTTGTGGTAGCATGGTCATCTTGTTTGGTTTTAACAAAAGATTTTCTTTCATTTAGAACCAGTTTTGCACTATGTTTAAAAATTATTTGAAACCATAGCAGTTTTACTTCCAACATGAGATTTACCATTGTTGGTTGTTAGCTGCTTTCATTTGGAAAATTTATTTTCTAAGAATTCAGTATTGAATGGAGGCACATTTTTCTTACCATTAGTCTTGGTTCCATAATCTGTCTTATTGACAGGTTTAGAATCCAATACGACATGTTTAACACCTTTATAATTAAGTTGTTCATGTGAGGCTGTTGGGCACTTAGCAGTGTAGTTTGATGGAGAACACATTCCATCACTAGACTTCACAATTGTCAGTATTTTGAGGCATGACAAACCTGTTTGTTGAAATCAACTTTCCATTCACATGTTGAATAAATGTAATTTGAAGTTCACCAAGAGTAGAAATTTTTATTTCAACAATTGACGATGCTGTATCAAGATCTCCTACAAGATATGCTTTGATTTGAGAATGAATTTCCTCATTGATCATTGATTGACTCTTTTAGCAGAATGACAACAAGAGTCAACAACATGTTGATGTTTTGAATGCTTTAAGTCTGTTTCTCTCTTTTCTTCTAACAAAATTTTGTTGATGTGTTTTACTTCATCAAGCTTAGTTTTCAACTTATAAAAACTGTCAAGTTCATTAGTTTTTAGTTCAAGATTAGTTTTCAATTTTAAGATCTCAGACTTTAAAGCATCTTGCTTCTCAATAGCAGCATTCAGATCCACAAACAAGTAATCTAACATTTTATCTTTTTCTTCAGAATTGTAATCTTTAATGTTTTGTACCTTGTACATCATTGTAGGATTCCAGTTTTCGAAAGAGCTAATAGCTTTAGCTTCTGCAAGATCTTGATTAAAGTTACTTGTAAAAAGGAACATCAATATTGGCCACCAGGCAGTTGTTGTCTTCCTCATCAGAGGATGAGTCAGAGTCTTCCCAATCACAGGTTTCAGCCATCGGTCCCTTCTGTTTGTTAGAAGCCATAGAGTCTTCCAAATTTTTCTTCTTAGCCACGACTATAAGCTACTTAACCTTATAGCCATCCTCTCTATTTATCTTGTGAAGTTTGGATGATAAGCCAACATCTGGGGACACACAGTCTGCAGCTATATGACCAGTCTTGCCACATTTACAGCACTCAGCTTTAGATTTATCAAATGTTATTGGGAATTATCTTTGTTTATGAATGTAATAATTCGAGGGTCTATTATGTAATTATCAATAGTTTGTAATGTATTTAAATAGAAGGATATGGGTACTGTAACAATTAATGTTTTGCACGGAATATTCTCATTTGTACGGTTACGGTTCTTGATTTCAGTGCTTTCCAATTTACGTATTGTAAATTCTCTCTCAGTGGAATTTCAATCATTCGGTTAGTGTTGTTTCAATCTTGTTCTATATTGATTACATCTTATTTGTTGTTGTTGATTACTGAATATCATTTCGTATCAGAACCTAATATGGCAAATTTTGTTTGATTATTAAATCTGAAAAAGTTTTTTGTTCGAACACTGTTATATTCTTTTTTTTCGAAGTTTAGAAAATCATCAAGGGTTTTTTAATCACTGGATGGATTAAAGTGTATTTTGGATCGAAGGATTGTGATTAGAAGACGATTTGATTTAGTTTAATCTCAGATTTTAACTCAAAACACACAATGAGTAATTTGAGATTTACTAATTTTTTGAAACACTTTGTGTTCTTACTGATTTTGTCAAATTTTGGAGTTTTTATCTGAAATTAGGCAAACTTTTCTTTCAAAAAGTGTTTGTGTGTGAAAACCGAACCTTCGAAATTAATTTGGGATCAATTGGTTGTTTTTTTGTTGAAAAGTATGATTTTAAACTTGTTTTTTAAAACAATCTGTTAAAACTCGGGCAAAACTAAAATTTTAGTTTTCACCGAGTTTTACAAAGTGTTAAATCGAGTTCTGCAAAGAAAGATTCAAGTTTGATCAACATATTGTCCGAGTTTGATCAAAGAGTTTACCAAGTTTGATCACTCTTTGATCGAGTTTGTTCATTTATTGATCGAGTTTGATCACACTTCATTCGAGTTTAATCAAACTTCATTCGAGTTCAATCAAACTTCACTCGAGTTTGATCAAACTACATTCGAGTTTGATCAAACTTCATTCGAGTTTAATCAAACTTTATTCGAGTTTCACACAACTTAGTTTCGAGTTGGAATACTTGTACTTGGAGTTTGACTAATAATTCTTCAAGTTTGTTCACTGTAGATTCGAGTTTGATCAGAACCATTTAAGTTCATTCATTTTTCATTTGAGTTGACCCAAGTATCATTCGAGTTTCATACTTTTTTGATCATGTTTGATACTTTGTTATTCGAGTTTGGTCATTCTTAATTCGAGTTTGATCCTTCATTATCCGAGTTTGATACCTCATTGTTCAAGTTTCATTCTTTGTTGATCGAGTTAGTCACTTCATTGACCGAGTTTGATCATTCTTATATCGAGTTTGGTCTTTCATTCTTAGAGTTTGTTCTTAGTGTTAAATCAAAAATCACTCTTAATTCCATAACAAGATCTTGGAAGATTCAGTATCAACAATTCACAATGTCCAAAGACGCACTAGCCATGGGTTCCGAAACCAAACCTCCAATCCTATACAGAGGAGGGTATGTGCAATGGAGGGAAAGGGTTTTAGAGTTCATAAGCTTTCATGATTTATTTGAGGAGATGCTGGCCTTAGTAACGGAAGGTCCAGCAAGATTCTTTGTAACCATCCCAGCAGTACCAAACGGCAATCCTCCAATAAATGAGAGAACAGAGGAGGTTACAACTGCTAATATGACAGAAGCTCAGAAAATTAGGAAGCTAGGAGGTAAAACAGCCCAAAAACTCCTGCTAATCTCAATTCCAAATGACATATACATAAGTCTGACAAACATAACCACAGCCAAATCAATTTGGGATGAGGTGTGCAAGCTAATGAGAGTGTCAGACAAAGCAGCTACCTACAGAGCATGAAACAACTTGATGACATTTGAGAACTTTAGAGCAAGAGAAGGGGAGCTGTTAGAGAATTCAAATTTGAGATTTGTTAACCTTGTAAAGGAAATTAAAAGAAACGGGGTAACAAAGTCTAATGTGGATATCTATGTCAAATTTATAAATGTTCTCAACCCGGAGTGGGACAAATACAGCGGTGATAATCCAACAGACAAAGGAGATAGATGACATGGATTTTCATTTGGTTTTTGAAAACTTAAATAACTATCAAGAAGTTGATTTAAGAAAGGTATCCGGAAAGAAGCAAGCTGAGAAAGCGACAGTTGATCCACTGGCTCTCCTTGCAGACAAAAAGTATAAGTACAAGCTGAAAAAAGAGAAGCGAGTTGTTCTAAGCAGTACATCAGAATCAACAGATTCGTCAGCTGGCCCAGATATAGAGGAAATGAAGAATCAGATGGCTCTCCTGACGAATGCATTCCAGAAGAAATTCTATCGCAAACCAACGAATAATAAAATGTGATACAAGACAGGATCCAGAGAGTATGAGAAAGGAGAAAAGTGTGAAAAGTCTTGAGAAAGTAGTGGTAAAAGTTTGAAAAATATGAGAAGCCTGATAAATCTACCAAAAAAGTAGATGAGCAGAAATGTTACAATTGTGGTAGGTCAGGCGACTTTGCTAGGGAATGCAGACAACCAGTACTCAAGAATTCAGATTACTATACTCGGAGGCTCTACTAGCTAAATAAAAAGAAGCTAGAAAGGCTTTGATGGCGGAGGATGACCACTGGCTTCAACTGTCTGAAGACGAGGATATTCTGGATGAAGATGCTCACATTTGCCTGAAGTCAGAAATATTAAATGAATCTTAGCAAAGTGAATCTGCTATGATATCCGAGGATGAAGTATGGGTCGGGTTGACTGATGATGAAGAGGAAGAGAAAGAGAATACTGATTCAGAATCTGAGTTAAGAGAAGATGTGGCGTTAATGGCTACAGGAGGAGCTAAGTGCAGCAAAGCGCAAGAGGATGACGGGTCAGAATCAGATACTTCAGACTAATCATAGACACCAGAGGTACATTCTAATCTTGACTCTGATGAAGATAACTCCTGTGAGCTTGAACAAAAACTAGACCAAATCGCTTATATGCTGAAACTATTTGAAAAATCTTTAAAAGCGAAGAAAAAGAATATCCATTCTCTGGAAAACAAATTAAGACTCGAACATTCTTTAGCGTTAGGGTTTTCCAAAGATAAGGCATTTGCATTACAATCAGTGTCTAACATGGAAGAAAAATACAATGACATTCAACTGCAAAATTAAAAGCTGAGTAACAATATTTCTGACTTAACAGAAAAAGTAAAATTAGCAGAATTAGAATCGGCAAATTACCCTGTAAAATATAATTCTATCTTTGCTGAAAGAACAAAACTGTATGAGAAAATCAAATCCTTAGAAGATGAATTTCTCAAAAGAGGTCAAACAGATCAGACAATCCATCTGAATCAACCAAAAAGGACTCCGATTTTTATAATTCAAATTAGGAATTGGTTGTGATAATCCTAAGTATCTAACGAAAGCAATTTCGTGTTCACCAACTCTATATGATACTAGATACATGAATTTAGGATTAAAGATGGTATTTTTAAAAGCATCAGATGATGTAGAATCAGCTGAAGATCTGAAAAGGTTGAGAAAAGATAAAAATGGAACTTAATCTGGATTATAAAAAACTTAATGAAAGTTATCAAAATCCATGTAAATCAAAACAATATATTCAGAAATATTTTGATAAAGATTTGTCTGAAAATACATCTTTCACTCAAAAGCCGTATATTCCAAACTCAATTGTTGAGAAGATTAATTCAAATATTGAATTGAAAATTAAAACTTTTGAGAATAATAAGGAAAAGCTTTAGGCTATGATTCAAGATTTGGAAATGAAACTTAAAGACAAGCCTGAAACAAATTTCAACCAAATCAGATATCTTCAATTAAACCTGAATCTATTAATTCTGAAAAAGAGTTTGGTCTGTATATGAACTCTGAATTCAATTCTTTGGACGAAACGTTTGTCAAAGTTGACGAGTTTATAAAAGCACTTAAAGACAAACAACATGAAATACCTAAAGGACCTGTAAGTATTTTGAAATGAATACCTACATATCCTAAGGTTGAATCAGTTCCACCACCTGTTTTACACAGAAAGGAGAAAGCAAAAGTTTACTTTGTTACTCCTAAATTTGAAAAAGGTGAATCATCTTCATCAAATGTAACAAAGACACAGAAAGCAGAAGCTTCTAAAGTTAAGAAAGTTTGACAGAATAAAGCTAATACTAAATCAACTAATTTTTTTCTTCTGTTATGTCAGATAATACTGTGAAAAGAACATCAAAACAAGTATGGCTAAAAAAGCAAGTGGAAAGGAAAATAGACAAGTTTTACAAAAGAGTGGAGAGTTAAAGATACTAGTATTACACATAGGATTAGTTGTGTAGGGAATTTCATCTATAATAAATGAACTGTTAAACACTGCTCAAAATATTCACGTGCTGAACTGTTATCGTTTAATTCAGCTAAATGGCATGCTTTGAATGATAAATCATTGTATAATTCTGATATGTATGTATGGGTAGCAAAGAACAAGGTTCCCATATTTAAACAGAAAAGGGATCCAAAGAAATAAATTTCAAAATCAGTTCCAAAAGAACTGTACAAAAATGGATACCCAAAAAGACTGTTAAAAAGTGGGTGCCGAAAGCAAAGAAATTATCTGTTTCTCTACCTGATGAAATACCACATGATTTACTGAAATTAAAAGTACCCAACTATAAGTGGGTACCTCATGTTTTACTTCGTCTTGTAGGTAAATCATGTGTGGTACCTTGACTCTTAATGTTCCAAGCACATGACCAGACAGTGAGACACTCTCACGAATTTTGTAGATAAATTCTTTGGGACAGTCAGATTCGACAATGATGAGTTCTGTCCGATCAAAGGCTATGGAAGTTTGGAATACGATAAGATCACCATTCAGAAGGTGTTTTATGTAGATGGTCTTGGCCACAATTTGTTCAGCATTGGCCAACTGTGCGACAAAGGGTTGGAAGTCAATTTTAAGGCTAATATATGTAGCATAAGATCTGGGAAGGGAAGGAAATCTAGCTGTAACTAGGAAGACTAATTTGTACTCCTTAGACCTAGTGAACATTAATCTGAAAAAGGATGCATGTCTACTGTCAAAGGCATCATCAAAGGAATCCTGGTTGTGGCATCACCGTCTTTCCCATCTGAAGTTCAAAGAACTGACTAACCTTGCAAAAGAAGGTTTAGTAAAAGGTCTACCAACTCTCCGTTTTCAAAAGAAACAGTTATGTGCAGCATGTGAGAAAGGGAAAGTGGTGAGGGTGTCACACAAATCAAATGTTGAACATTCTTCAACTAGACCATTAGAGCTACTTCATATGGATTTATGTGGGCCAATGCGAGTACAAAGCATCAATAAGAAGAAGTATGTTTTGGTGATCGTTGATGATTATTCAATATATAAATGGGTGTTCTTCCCGAGATCCAAGTCTGAAGCTATTGAGATGATAATTGACTTCATACGCAAGACACAAGTCAAGTTGCAGCTTTCGGTCCAGACCATTAGATCTGATTATGGTACAGAATTTAAGAACAAGTCCCTAGAGACATTTCTTAGTTCAGTTGGGATATGACATCAATTTTCGGCAGCTCCTACCCCTCACCAAAACGGTGTAGTTGAACGACTTAACAGAACACTTGTTAAATCTCCAAGGACGATGCTAGCATATTCGAACCTACCGCTGTTCCTCTGGGCCAAAGCTGTGGCAACTGCGTGTTTCACCCAGAATAGATCGATCATAAATAAAAGATTCGGAAAAAGGTCATACGAGTGATCAATAAAAGAGTTCATAATATCAAATTTTTTCATGTCTTTGGTTGCAGGTCTTATATCTTAAATGATAAAGATACTTGGGAAAATTCAATCAGAAAGCTGATGAAGGAATTTTCATTGGATATTCAAAAGAATCAATGGCATTCTGAGTCTACAATTAACGTACAAAGACGGTCAACGAAAGCGTCAACGTTAAATTTGATGAGGGCATCATAATGGCTCCTGGACATGTCAGTTCAGGACCTGAGTCTCAATAGTCGACTTCTATGAAGTCAACTGAACTGAAAAGGATATTAATGATCTAAATAATTTTTTTAAAATTTATGAAGACTACTTTGATAAGACGAAATACGATGTTCCTATTCTGGTTCCTGACAGGGTTACTAAAGATCCTGTCGTAGTCTCAGATCATTCACATCAACCTATTTCTGAAGATATTAGAGATGTTTCAACAATTGATGTACACATTCCCTCTGAAAGTGTTAAACAATCTCAAGCTCCAGATTCTCATAATACTCCATTGAATACTCAAAACTCTGAATCCCCTACTTCAATTGATATTCCATCAACATCAGAACCTATCCTCCGTCCAGCCTACCTGGACTTGAATCCCAATCAAGACTAGCTCCAACCTTATCCTCATTCTTTCAAATGGACAAGGGACCACCCACCTGAAAACGTCGTTGGTGATCCCTCTACTTCTGTGCAAACCTGGAGAGCTACCATAAATGAATGCCTCTTCTCAAATTTTTTGAGCAAGATTGAACACAAAACAGTGATGGAAGCTCTTCAAAATGCAGATTGAATAGTAGCGATGCAAGAGTATCTCAAATCAATCATTAGCACGAAGTGGATTTTCAAAAACCAGAAAGATGAACATGGTGTCATCGTTCAAAACAAAGCGATACTCGTGGCCAAAGGATATTGTCAGCAGGAGGAAATAGATTACGACGAAACATTTGCCCTCGTTGCCCGAATAGAGGCCATTAGAATGTTTTTAGCATTTGTCGCACATAAGAATTTTATTGTATATCAAATGGATGTAAAAATCACGTTTTTTAATGGGGAGTCAAAAGATGAAGTATATACATATCAACCCAAAGGATTTATAGATCCTTCGAAGCCTGATCATGTATATATTTTAGACAAGTCACTGTATGGCCTTAAATAAGCACCTCGAGCTTGGTATGATGCCTTATTATTTTATCTCTTAAAATATGGCTTCAATAAAGGTGCAGTGGGCACTACCCTATTCATTAAACGTCATGGTCCAGATATCATAGTAATTCAGATATATGTAGATGATATAATATTTGGGTCTACTAAAACTGAATTTTGTAAAAAGTTCGCGTTTTTAATGTCCCAGAATTTTGAAATGAGCATGATGGGTGAAATAAATTTTTTATTTGGGCTACAAGTTAAACAATTGAGTGATCGAATTTTCATCAATCAGTCAAAATATATTCAAGACATGTTGAAGAAATTTAACATGGTCAACAGTACCCCAATGAAAACACCTATGGCTCCTGATTCCAAAATCAAAACTCGATGAGGACATTTTAGGGAAACCTGTTGATGTAACACATTATCGAGGAATTATTGGGTCATTAATGTACTTAACTGCGAGTAGACCTGATATTATGTTTGCTACATGTGCCTGTGCTAGATATCAGGCAAATAAAAAAGAATCACATTTGGCTGCTGCCAAAAGAATATTAAGATATCTGAAGGGTACTCCTAACTTAGGTTTGTGGTATCCTAGGGAATCAATTTTTACATTGACTGCCTTCTCTAATGTTGATCATACAGGTGATAAAATGGACAGAAAGAGCACATCAGGAGCAGTTCAATTCCTTGGTGATAAACCCCTCTGTTGGTCATCCAAGAAACAACATTGTGTGTCACTGTCAACAGATGAAGAAGAATATGTTGTTGTATCATCATGCTGTTCACAAGTGTTGTGGATGAAGAGTCAACTGCGTGACTATGGGTTTACACCTCAGAAGATTCCAATTTATTGTGATTCACATAGCGCAATTGCAATAGCTTCTAATTCGGCGCAACACTTCGAAACAAAACACATAGACATTCGGTACCATACTGTAAGGGATCATGTAGAAAATGGTAATGTAGAAATATACTTTGTACCAACTGAATATCAACTAGATGATTTTTTTACCAAAGCGTTAGATGACGCTTGACTTTTTGGTATAGAAATTGGGTATGTTGAATCGGTAGATTTAAACATTCAGTTGTTACACAATATAATTTTAACTTTTACAATTTTTTACTTGATTTAATTTTTGTATTAATCTCATGTGATTTCAATAATTTAAGTTTTTTCTTAGATGTAACTAAATCGGATTGTCATGTGCAGGGGAAAAAAACTGAAAATTTTATCTGATATTTTATATCTGATAATTTTTTTTATCTGATTGATTGTAGGGGGAGCAAACTTAAAAGATGATATTCATCTGAGGGGGAGCAATAATGCAAAATTCAAGGGGGAGCAGATTTGTTTTTAGTTCATTTTATTTTTTTAGTTAATTTTTTTTTTGTGTTGATTCAATTTTTTTTACTTGTGAATTTTTTTTTTTATTTTTGTGTGTGATTTGGTTTCATATTTTAAATATATGTGTGTGTATTTTGTGAAATGGGCTTATTGGATATAAAGAGAGAATGGGCTTAAGTTTGTAACATAGGCCGGGTAAAATTTCAAATTAGGTATAAAATTGAAATTCAAATTTCAATTTGAATTTTTCGAAAAACAAACACTGTACAACGCCCTCTTTCATTCTCTTGGATTTTTTCATCAATCAGGCAAAATGAAATTGGATTTCAAGGATTTCAGACACATATTTGTAAGTATTTTCGTGTGAATGTTAATATTTTTGTATTTTTCAGATTGTTTTTTCGAGTTTTATGTTCATATATACGTGTGCTACTGTGTGTTCGTGTGTGTGTTGATGCATGAAAAAGCAAAATTGTCCATTTTGGGTTTTAAATTTGAAATTGAAAGTATGAATCTGTGCATAATGATCATATAAGCTTGAAAATCAAAATTTTCAAGTCTTATAATACAACATACGACATTGTAATTTGGGTTTTAAAGTTCAAAATATTCGAGTTTTTAAACCTATTGAAAATCAGATTTTTAATGTTCAAAAAGAGGGTTTTAGACCAAATTCAGTAAAGGAAAGTTGTTCAAAACCTCATTTCGAGTAGGAACATGTAAAGGTATAGGTTTAAAGTCCTTGAAATTGATTTTTGAAAAGTGTTAGGACTTAGAATGTTTTTGTTTTTCAAACTCGGTTAAAGTGTAATTCGAGAACATTTTCTTAATTGATCGAGTTTGATAAAGTTGTTATCGAGAAAATGTTTAAGTCGTTTCGAGTTTGAAAAGGCTTGGGACTTAGGATTTTATCAAATTCTCAAACTCGGTTAAAACATCAACCTAGAAAAGTTGTGGTTTAACCAAGTTTGGCAAACAGTCATGCGAGAAAAGTTGTGGTTTAACCGAGTTTGTCAAAGCCTTATCCGAGAAAATATTAGTGTATTTCGAGTTTGATGTAAGGTCACCCGAGAAAATCAAAGGGTCTTTCGAGTTTAATATAAGTTCATTCGAGGAACTTCAATCATTATTCGAGTTTGATATAGTTTCATTCGAGTGGACCTCTTCTTCAATCTAGTTTCTCATAGGGTCATCCGAGTTTGTATTCAGTCTTATTCGAGTTTCATGCAATTTCAACCGAGTCTGTTCATGTGTAATTCGAGTTTGTCCATGTGTATATCGTGTTTGAGTCCAAAATTTCAAATATTTCTCTAAGTGTGGGAAATTTAACTTTCAGAGGAATTTCACATTTTTCGAGATAAATTTTAAAATATGTGTTACATTAACATTGGTCTCTTAACGATTGACTATGGAGTTCTAACAATAATATTTTAATATTATTTTCTGGAATCCCGATGCTTTAAACAATGTAACACATGTTTTTCTAATTTCTTGTTAAATGTTCTATTTCTCTACCTATAGGATTCAGTTTGTTTTCCTGACATATCTAACATATTTGGTTATTTTTACAGGTGACAAATGGCATCCCAAAACCCCACCCATAACTCTAATTCTTCAGACTCTCATTCCTTATCAAATCATACTCTGGTTTCAAAACCAATAAAATCAACCTCAGTAACTAGACCATCACCATCATCCTCGATACCAGAAACCAAACTCACCAAACGTAAACATTGCCTAAACCTGCTTGATAACAATCACCGGTTTATCCAAATTCGATTAAAGTAAGCCACCCGGTGATTGTAAGAATTCTGAAAGGTCAGACTCTCGGTTACCTTTTAAAATACAAACCCTCCATTCCTCAGATCTACTTACATCAGTTCTGGTACACAATTAAATTTGTTCCTGATGTAGGTGATTATCATTTCAAGGTCACCATTAACCAGTTCAAATCCAAAATCACCCTTGCAAGACCTAGACGCATCAATATTGTCAATTTCCCAGATCTTGCTGATTTTGAAGATTTTGTTTCAGACGAAAAACTCTGACGTGATCTCATATGTCTTGGTTACTCCAAACCACTGACCAAGAGCTCAATGTTTCATCGAAACGGTCTGAACAGTGAATGGTATACACTATTCAGAATTTTGAACAAATGTACGACCTCAAAGCATATTGGCATTGATAGAGGAAGCTTGCATTGCCTACGATTCTTTCATTATGTGGCATTCAACAAACACTACGACTTCGCTCAATGTATATGGGAAGATCTTAAAAAAGTAGTGCTAGCAAAGACTACAAATAGAGCAAGGAAGTTTGTGCCATTACAACGGTTTATTCAGATCCTGATAAGAGGAATACTGCGGGCCAATGAAAAAAATATCAAAGAGGTCACAATCTTAGAAGTGCCCAGATTATGTGATGATGAGCCTGCACAGAGTCCAGGACCATCCGAATGCCAACATCATGCTGAATCCTGAGGCTTTGCTAAAATACGCAGATGCGAATGCTGAATGTGTGAGGTTACACAGGATAGACCACGCTCCTATCGAAACTCAAGAACCGAGTTTTCCAACCCAAGGAGATATAGGAGAGGAGGTATGTCAACAAGGGGTTGACGTACAGGGAAACCTTAATGAGAGCGAGGGTGTTGTAGGAGAAGTGAAGGGTGGTGAGGATGATTCAGATTCTGATAGAACGTTATCAAATATTTAAAAAGGAGGGAATGAAGGAGAAGATGATGATGATAACAATGATGATATGGATGGTGCTAGAGAAAGAGTTTATATATCTCAAATTGAGCGTTTACCAGAAAAAGAAGTTGATAAGTTGGCGAGTGTGAGTGTGATGGAGGCCCCAAACCTAGAAAGTCGGGAAGCCACGACTGCTGTTAGCTCTCCTATGAGAGTTGACATTGAAGCAGCCAGTACCCCACTAGCGATTGCACACCCCACCAGCCACTCATCTCCTTCCCGATAAGGAGATGTTTCAATTTTACACGGGGATATTGCACAAGAGCTATCCTAGGATCATTTGGATTCCATGGATATTGAAATTAGTACAAATCTGCCCCAGTGTACAACCCTTAAAGCACCGATCGTAGAACAGATACAGAGTAAGACACTCGAGTCAACTTCATTTGTTGAAGTAAGTACAGAAGCACTCGTGTCCTATCAGAACAACTATAGTGTCGGAAGCATGTGTTGCTTCATCACTTGAAGTAGTTGGAAGTCCTGTCAAAGCTATAACATTGCCAACTCTGAGCACAGGCCACAGGAAAGTTCTTTTTACAAGTTCAACCATTGTGACAACTGGAAGTCTGCGTGACCCAGGAGTTAGCACATTACACTTTGTGAATGAAACAAGGTTAAATGAAGCAATTGCTAGAGTTACAAGTTAAATGACAAATCAATATGCTGAGTGATGAATTAGATGAACAACATTCAAAGGTTGTTGAAAGGCAAAGCTACAGCAGAAGTTGTAGAAGAAGAAGAAACACAAATTTCAAATAATGAGTTGCGTGACTACTATTTTGAGCAGTTTGATGAGATGAAGGAAATGATGTTGGGGTTAGAAAACACAGTTGTCAGTGCTCTAGGCTCTTTATCAGAATGATTATCTACTATTGAGCAAACGCGAAAGTCTTAAGCTTCAGGGCCTAAAAGAAGACATGAGGACCATGACGACCATGATGATGCTCCTCATGAGGGGGAGAAGAGGAGGAAGCTTAGAGACACAGAGCTACAAATGCTTGTTTATAAAGAGAAAGACACTGGAGGTGAAGGTGCAGGAGAAGTAGGAGGCTCAACTGATAAACCGGTTGATGCTCAAAGTGGAAAGGAATTGATTCTTCATGAATATGTTGCGATTCCTTTGAGTATACAATCTGGGATTTACAATTTTGAAGAGTAGGACGATTTTGGAAACGAAGTAGAAGAAGAAGTTTTGAGAAATTGAAGGAGCTGAAGAAGAGATAAATGCGTCTGAGCCGCAAGTGTTTGAATTTTCAGAGATGGCTGCAAGAGAGGAAAAGATTGTGGATGAGGAAGAATTGGTTGAGGAAATTTTAAGAGATGAAATGCCATCACCAATGGTTGAAAAGCGTGCGGTCACATTTATAATAAAAGAAGAATATGATCCATTTCCGATTAGTGATGTAGTGCCAGAAATCAGTTAAAGTATTGAATGAAGTTAATCTAATGGATAAGTTCTTCAAGAGTTACATTTTGGCAGATGAATCAGAAAGTCATCATCAGTTGAGGTATGAAGTACAAGAAGAAGTACAGAAAGAAATAAATGATATGCTGAGTTTGCTAGATGAAGATGAGATTAGGAAAAAGAAGGTTAAGAAGCTGATGCTATCCGAAAAGCAGGATGCAAAGTTTATCCAAAATAGACATAGGCTTCCATTTTTGGAAGACTATTTGGAGTAGAAGATTTTCTACAAGAGACATTCTCCATGCTCGTTTTTTAGACTGTTTAGAGTGATCGAGCATAACATGCTGAACCTTGTTAATTACGCTCATTTCCTGCGGAATAAAAAACAGCGGATTGAAGATGTAAGGAGTGAGAATAGGATAGTCGATCTTATAAGGATTGAAAAAGATTGTTTTGTCAACATCTTTTATCCTACATTCACGGTGACAAGAACTGATGGAAAGACGTATGTGTTTAGTGAAGCTGATTTATTCAAGATCAATATGGTTGATGTAGAGGATTTGTTTGATGAGTTGTGTCGAAATAAGAGAGAAGAGTATTGCCGATTTTCACTTAAAGCTTTATTCCATTCCATGCACACCAAGTTGGTTCTTATGTCAGTTCCAGATCTACAGATTGGTGTTGAGAGAAGGATGATAAGAATAAATGTTACTGCGCCAAACAGATTTATCAAAAATACAGAAAGACTGAAAGAGTATCAAGTTGTTCTTGACAAGCATCCAGTAGTTATTTACAAAGACAAGGATCATAAGAAGAGAGCCATGCAGATGATTGAACTAAATAGGTATTGTGATGGTACTCTTCAGAAAGTAATGACGGGGCTGAAAGGAAAACAAAGCGTCAATCGAAGAAAGGAGGCATATGTTCAGCAGATAGAAAAATGATGGTAGATTTTGTTTCGAAGACTGAGTCAAGACTGAGTAACAGAAAGAGCATAAGAAGGTTTGAAATGAAGTTGGGACTTAGATATTAAAGACTGATTATCAATTATAAAAGGGGGAGATTGTTGGGAATTCTCTTTGTTTATGAATGTAATAAGTCTAGGGTCTATATTTTAATTTCTCAATAGTTTGTAATGTATATAAATAAAAGGATACGGGTACTGTAGCAATTAATGTTTTGCATGGAATAATCTCATTTGTACGGATAGGGTTCTTGATTTCAGTGCTTTCCAAGTTACGTATTGTAAATTCTCTCTCAGTGGAAATTCAATCATTCGGTTAGTGTTGTTTCAATCTTGTTCTATATTGATTAGATTTTATTTGTTGTTGTTGATTACCGAATATCAAATGCTTTCTTTTTGACAAGCATGACAATCATTTGCTCATCATCAAGTTCACCAAGATCTTCACATACCTCTGCTTCCACTGAGGTCACCTCCAAGTTATCATGAACCTGAGAATCAGCTTGTGTGAACACATCAGACAATTGATTTACATGTTCACCAAGATCTTCACATACCTCTTCTGCAGCCTTCTTTGTTCATCATTTAGGAAGGACCCATAGAGGTTACTAGATCCACACTTCTGATAGTACCTGAGTTTCTAAGAATAGTTGAAAAATAGTTCCATTCCTCAGGCAAGATGTCTAAGAACTTGTTTACCAGGGTTAAACTATCCTTAGTGATCACAACAGCTTTGAGATTAGTTATTAGAGCAGTGAACCTGGTGTAGGTTTCAGTGAGACTCTCCTTAGGCTTAGCAAAGAATAGCTCATATTGTTTAACAAGGTTGTTGATCCTGCTATCTAATGTGATAATGGGACCATTATAGACAGTACATAGAGTATCCCATATTTCATTGGCAGTCTTCATCTTCTCAACTTATTTGAACACATCATAAGGGAGATGAGATGAGAAGGTTGTTCTCGGCCTTTGCATCAAGGGCCACCAGTCTTTTATCTTCATCAGTCCATTGAGCTTTTGCTTTTTCAATGGTCCTGACTTCAAGAACAACTCCTTCTACAGATAAAGTAATGGTAGTAACAGAACTAGGTACATAAGGACCTTCCATCACTATTTCTGGAAGTTGAACATCCAAATTTTCAAGGTACAACATCATTATGCATTTCCAGCCTAAGAAGTTTAGATGATTAAACTTAGGAGGTTTGGCCAAGAGCCATTGTCATAGTAGGAAGACGATTTTGAAGCACTGTTGACCATGGAGGGAAATGGGAAGTTATGAGATATCTAGAGATGACACACACTCTAAGCTGTTTTGATACCAGTTCTAGGTCCCAAAAGGTTTCCCAAGTATGTATATAAGGCCTGTAGAGGGGGGGTGAATACAATTAATTCTTTATGACACACTTTTTCTTATTGTTTGTATGTATATATTAACACTTATTAAATTACAAACAAGTTTGGATTGTGGAATGATCCAAACTAAGATGACAGAATTGGAACAACAAACTATAAACTAATCTAAGACTTACTCAGACTAGTTACAATAGGATGACTCACTCAGACTCACTCACTGTTTACACAAGACAAGAGAGATCAGCTTTGAGGTTAAACAGTTTAGACACATTTTGCTATATGACTCTAAGTTGAAACAAAACTGCATGCATGAAAAACACACTTTGCTTTGCAATACACGTTCTCTAGTTATGGATGTCTCTCTTTTTTCTATAATTCCTTGGAAGCTTCTCTTTTATACTCACACATAGAATCTTAATGAAGCTTCTTCATTGGTTGTAGAGAAGTGGGAATGTCTTGCATAAATACAAGATTACTTTTTTGTATAAATCTGACAAATCAGGATTCGTGCACTTGCTGCAGAATCTTTGTCTTTTCCTGTTTGTCTCTGTCGTTTATAACTTTACCTTAAAGAGGAATGTCAACTTTAGACCTTTACTCTTCATTGTAATGCTATTTTGATATAAGAAATGGTCTATCATCCATTCAGATTTCATCTTTGTGATGCAGCGTAGCAAATAGAAAACCAAAGATAATCCGTTGATTCCACGAATACCCGGAAGATCTTAACCAAACTCACGTTGATTCACAGGAATACCGCGAATTTGGCTTCAAAATTGGTTCACACAAAGAACACAAATTTGGGAGAGAAAACTGAAGTTTCATAAAAATTGGAAGTGACCATCCAAGTTCACACATTACAATACTAAAAAGAAGCAGAAAAACATAAACGGGCCAAAATGATAATGGGCCAAACACACGGGCCAAAAAACTAAATTCCATACTGAAAGAAAAATAGAAAAATGCAAATTAAGTAGTCTTCGGGGCCTTTTTGGGCGAAAAGCAGGGCCCACGCGGTTTGCCAGCACGTCGGACCTGTCCATACGGTCGTTTTGATATATTATAAGCCCAAATCGGATACCCGAGGCCCAAGTTATGGCCATTTTAGTGAGCCAATGTGGTCATGGGCCTCCAAGTATTCTAAGGCCCGGTCTTCTGCATCACTTTGTCTTCATGCTTCTGAACAACTTTGGCAGAATTGGCAGTTTCTAATTTTCCACTTTAGTCTTGAGTTGTAGACTGATCAATACGTTCAAGACTTTGCATGAGAACATGGTATTAAATTCCATAATGTGTAAAACCTGTTCACAAATAACAGGTTCTATTCATAAAAAACAAATCATTAACTTGAGTCAAAAGTGTTCAACAGACCTGAACAGCTTAGACAGTTTCTGTCAAACCTGTCCAACAGTTATGGATAGCTTTGATAATCTGCCAAGTTATAAGGAATGTAACAGTGGAAAACAGACTTACACTGATTTTGCAAATCACTTATCAGGTTTCAATAAGACATTTAAAAGCCTTAAATTCTCCCCTTAAGTGTATCAATCGGTTTGATTAGAAATCTCCCCCTACGATATTGAACAGGTTTGATTGAGACCTTTTTGTGCCTAACAATATAGAACCCACCGTGCAGGTGCTGAAATTTTAAACAAAGTAGCCTTTGTGTCTGGGCTAAAACATAACCATGTTAGTACAAGCCAACTGTGTAATGTTGTTGGGAAATAGTTTAAGTATGTTCAAACTGTTAGTTAGACTTCTCAGACTGTTAGTAGATTTCATATGTAAATCCAAAGTTCATGCTGCTAGTTGAAGAAACTCGAGTTGCCAGTGTAAAAGTTCAAGCTGCCAGAGCAAATCAACTCAAGCTGCTCTGTTCATGCTGTCAAGTAATTCAAGCTGCTCAACAGTTTCATAAACAGAAAGTGCTGATTTTCAGGAAAAGATATCTACATGAAGATTCCAGCATATCTACTATCAGAGAAGTCATTATTCGTCAAGGAAACATATCAAGAAGCAATATAAATACATAGAATAGGTCTTTCTATTGTATAGGAGTTTTCTGCATATTTTGAGTCTGTAATTGCTTTATTGATAGAGTTTTCATAGGCCTCTAAGGTTGTAAAACCCTAAGAACAGTCTGTGTTCTTCGTCTAATCAAACAGATTAGAGGTGATTGTAATCATTGAATTCAGCAATACAAACAGTCTTGATTACATATTGTGTGTTTATTTATTATTGATTCTGAAAGTTTTTGTTAAAATAATTAAGTGTTATTCCGCAAACTTCTTGATTAAACTTTGATTCAAAGCAAGATTATTGATTTATACTCTGATAAATTCAAATCAGTTAGTCTTGGTAATTCAGTTTTAGATCCTGACAAGTGGTATCCGAGCCAGGTTGTTCTTTGTTTTTCAAAGTCGAAAACTTTCTTTTAAATTTTTAATTGTTTTGCAACGGAATTTGAAAATAGCAGTGGATCTGGGCAAGGACTCAAAGTGCCTATGCTCAAGCCCACTGAGTTTGAGATGTGGAAACTCAGGATTCAACAGCATATTCAATTCATTGATTATGCCATATGGGAAGCTGTTGAATTTCCTCCTGTAGTTGATCCAGAACTGGATGATGAGGGAAAACCAGTCAAAACTCCTCCAAAAACTGAACTTGAGAGGAAGGCTAGAATGAATGAAGTGAAAGCACTTACACTTTTACAAATAGTCATTCCAAATGCTTATCAACATCAGTTCAAAAAATTTTATACTGCTCATGATCTTTGGAATGCCTTAGAGAAAAGATTTGCTGATAATGCCAGTACCAAGAGAAACCAAAAGGATCTCTTGAAGCAGCAGTATGAAAACTTTTCTGGTGGCAAGAATGAAAACCTTACTCAAATTTTTGACAGGTTCAACAAACTGATAAGTGAACTGGAAAGTGCAAAAGTCAATCTGGATCAAGATGAAGTCAACAGAAAGTTTCTCAGATCTCTTGCAGAAGAATGGACAGTCTATGCTGCACAATGGAGAACAAAAGACACTCTTGATGAGATAGAATTGGATGATCTGTTTAACAGTTTAAGAGTGTTTGAGACTGAGATTGATGCTAAAAAGAAATCCTTTTCTTATAATCACAATACTGCTCTTCTGTCTTCTGAAAAATCTAATAACTGTGATTCTTTTTCAGGTGGTGATGGCAACTCTGCTGAAACTCACTATGAGGCTTTTGTTGCCAATGATGGATTATTTGCTCTAAATGTTGAAGACTTGGAACAAATTCATCCAGATGATCTTGAAGAGATGGACTTAAAGTGGCAACATGCAATGCTGACCATGAGGGCCAAAAGATTTCTTAAAAGAACTGGAAGGACCAACTTTCAAGCCAGAACAGAAGGCAAACCAACTTTTGATAAATCAAAAGTGGAATGCTATAAATGCCATAAGCTTGGTCACTTTGCCAGAGAATGTAGATCTCAAGGTCAACAGCCATCAAGGACTTCACAGCCCATTCAAACATCATCATCAACAGCACTTGTCTCTCAAGAAGACAATGTGTTTGACTGGAGTGATCAGACAGAGGAAGAATTTCAAAATCAAGCTCTAATGGCAGAAACATCAAATGTCTCCTCCACTGAACTACCATCTGAGGTAAATTCTAAACTCTGCTCTCAATCATGCAAAAATATGGTTAAAAAGTACAGAGATCATAATGAGAGCATGTGCAAAACTCTAGCTAAGATGGAAGAAAGAAGATATGAATACATGCAAGCCATAGAAGATCTGGAAAAATAGATAAATGATTATAAGGATAATGAGATTCAAATGGGGTATGATAGAACCTATCATGAATGGGAGAAAAAGGAGCTAAACAAGAAAATAGACTCTCTGAATAAAAAGGTAGAAGAGACTGAACAAAAGGTGTTAGAGGCTAATAAGAAACTAGAATATGTTAACATAGATCTAGGAAACTTTAAGTTAGCAAATCAAAAGCTGGAACACCTGATGGAAGTCCAATTTAAAGATAGAGTAAAATCTCAGGTTAATCCCAAAGAAGGAATAGGATACAGAGCTACTCCACCTCCATACAACAACAAGTACATTCATCCAATGAGTGAGGTTGCTGATAGACTTGTCAATGGACCACTAGATGAGTCTATGACTATTGTAGATCCTATCCTTGATAACAGTCTTGAATCAAAGGAAGATAAGATTCACAATAAAGACTGTGACACAATGAGTGCACCCATAGAGGTTCAAGCTCCCAGTAGGAAAGGAAAAGAGAAGATGAGTGTATGCAATGCTACTCCACAAGTTTCTGTACATTCTAACTGTAACATTGCATCTTCATCAAAAGGAAATAAAAGAGGTAAAATTGTTTCTGTCTGCACATGCCAAAAGCATGGTGTTCAAAAGTTTCCTAAACAACAGCAGGTAAGAGGAAATCAGAGAAACAAGAACCAGAAATTGACAGAAAAATCTGGTTCTCCCATTCAAACTGTCAAAAGGTGTTTTCACTGTGGAAGGAAGAATCACTTAGCCAAGGATTGTTTTTATAAACCAGCTGTTGCAAAACAGACTGTGAATCACACAAAATCAAATCCTATTCAGGCAAAGCACTCAAAGGTGAAACCTTCCACATCAGTTCCAAAGAAAACAGTTGATCACAGGTTTTCAAAAGTTAATAAAAAACAGTCCACACATCAAAAACAAGTTTTGGCAAAGCCTAAATCAAGTTTTAAACAAATATGGTGTGTCAAGGACAAATCTTCAGCTCAAACTGCTAATGCAAAAGATCAGACTGCTAAGTCAAAATCTGAAGCTGTTAGTACAAAAACTGAAGCTGTTAGCACTACAAACACAGATCAAGCTACTGAGCATCAATCTGGAACTGCTAGTGAATCATCTGAGACTGTTAAAAGAAAAGATGATCAAAATAGTTGGATACCTCATATAATCACCAAATACTCTCCAAAGACTCCATCAGTAGATCTCACCAAATATAAGAAGTCAAAAACAGTGTTTAGTTATGTGAATGTACAAGGCCAACCCAAAACCAATTTGGTTTGGGTTTACTCCACTACTAACTAAGCTGTTATTTGTGCAGGGCAACCACAGGTCTTCTCATAAAACAAGATGGCATTTGGACAGTGGATGCTCTAGGCACATGACAGGCAATTCTGAGTGCTTGTCAAATTTCAAAGGTTTTGATGGAGGTTTTGTTGCATTTGGAGGCAACTCAAAAGGAGGTAAGGTTACAGGTAAAGGTACTGTTAATGCAGGCAACATGACATTCCATGATGTTTTGTATGTTGAACAGCTTAAGTACAATTTATTAAGTGTCTCTCAAATCTGTGACAAACAAAACATTGTTTTGTTCACAGATTATGAGTGCATTGTTCTTTCAAAAGACTTCAAAGTTCCTAAAAATCTGGTTTTACTAAGAACACCAAGAAAGGACAATGTCTACTGTTTGGACACAGATCTTTTGTCTAAATCAAATACTTTAAGCTGTTTGATATCCAAAGCATCATCCAATGAGTCTGTTCTTTGGCATAGAAGGACGTGTCACATGAACTTCAAGTCCATGAATGCTTTAGTGAAAAAGAATCTGGTAAGAGGCTTACCACAAAAGGAGTTCATTTGTGATGATCTTTGTGTAGCATGCCTTAAAGGTAAGCAACACAAAACTTCTCATAAGGCCAAAGAAGTAAATTCAATCTCATCTGTTCTTCAGCTGCTTCATATGGATCTATTTGGTCCAACATCTGTTTTGAGTTTGAATAAAAGGGCTTACTGTTTAGTCATTGTTGATGATTTCACCAGATTTACTTGGGTTTACTTTCTTAGGTCCAAAGATGAAACTGCTGAACTAGTTAAGTCTTTTATCCTTAAGATAGAAAACCAATCCAACTCCAAAGTTAAGGTGATAAGATCAGACAATGGAACTGAATTTAAAAATCACATTCTAAACAGTTTCTGTGAGTCCAAAGGCATTGATAGACAATATAGTGCACCAAGAACACCACAGCAAAGTGGTGTAGCTGAAAGAAAGAACAGAACATTAATTGAGGCTGCTAGAACAATGTTAGCTGATTCAAATCTGCCAATGACTTTCTGGGCAGAAGCTGTAAATACAGCCTGTTATGTTCTGAATAGGGTTAGGTTGTCCAATCACAAGGGAAAACTCCCTATGAGTTATTCCATAACAGAAGTCCCCTAATAGCTTTCTTCAAGCCTTTTGGATGCCCATGTACTATCCTTCATACTAAGACTCACTTGGGGAAGTTTGAAAGTAAAGCTGAAGAAGGATTCTTTGTAGGATACTCAATTCAAAGCAAAGCCTATAGAGTATATAACAGTGTGTCTAAAACCATTGAAGAAAGTGCCAACGTTGAATTTAATGAAAACACTGCTAATATCAAAGGCACTGGTCCTGATTGGCTGTTTGATTTAGATTCACTAACAAATTCTCTGAGCTTTGTTGAGTATACTGCAGAAGCTGATGCATACAGGGTTGAGGCTGCTAACACAATTTCTCATGCTGCCAATACAACTTCTCAAGTTGTTGGCACAAAGTTTCAGACTGCCGCAGATTCCACAAGTTGGGATGATTACACCACTCTACCACTTCTGTCTTGTGATCCTCTAGGAGTCCTGAATGCTCCACATGATGCAAATCTAGATACTGAAGTGCCACTCCCAAGTCCTAAGAGAACAGTTCCAACACAAAGGGACACAGTCCCAGATTCAAGTCAAGCTGTTCCTGAAGCTGATCCTTTTACTGGTCCTGATGGAGATGATACAAATCTTGGAACTTCTTTTCTAACAGAGAGAGAGCCCACACTAAGAGTTCACAAGTATCATCCTCTCAATCAAATACTGGGTGACCCAAGCACTCCTGTTCAAACAAGGAAGATGGTTCACAATGAGACTGCTGCTGCTGAACAAGCAGTTCCTGAATTCAGTCTAGCTGCTTTTGAACATGCCTGTTTCATGTCTCAACTGGAACCTAAAAAGGCATCAGAAGCATTAAAAGATTCATCTTGGATTGAGGCAATGCAAGAGGAGCTTTTACAGTTCAAGATTCAAAATGTATGGACTCTGGTGGATCTTCCTAAACGCAAGAGAGCAATTGGTACAAGATGGGTGTTCAGAAACAAGAAAGATGAGAGAGGGATAGTCATCAAGAATAAAGCAAGGCTAGTAGCCCAAGGATACACTCAAGAAGAAGGCATAGACTATGATGATGTATTTGCCCCAGTAGCAAGGATTGAAGCCATCAGACTCTTCTTGGCATATGCAAGCTTCAAAGGCTTTAAAGTGTATCAAATGGATGTAAAATCTGCCTTTTTATATAGGACAATTGATGAAGAAGTCTATGTGTGTCAACCTCCTGGTTTTGAGGACTACAAGTATCCAGACAAAGTCTACAAGCTATACAAGGCTCTCTATGGTCTCCATCAAGCCCCCAGAGCATGGTATGACACTCTGTCATCATATGTTCTACAGAATGGATTCAAGAGAGGCACTCTGGACAAAACACTTTTCACTAAGTCCATCAAAGCTGAGATTCTACTTGTCCAAATATATGTTGATGACATCATCTTTGGCTCAACAAATGATTGTTTGTGCAAAGAATTTGAGACCCTAATGCACAAAAAGTTTCAAATGAGTTCAATGGGAGAACTCACATTCTTTCTAGGGCTGCAGGTTAAACAGAAGCCTACTGGTCTATTCATAAGTCAATCAAAGTATGTCAAAGACATACTGGAAAAGTTTGGCTATCAAGACACAAAGGTTGCAAGCACTCCAATGGATCCTCATAAACAGCTCCATACAGACAAAGATGGCATAGATGTGGACATTCATCTATACAGATCCCTTATTGGATCTCTCATGTATCTAACATCTTCTAGACCTGATATAATGTTTGCTGTCTGTGTGTGTGCTAGGTTTCAATGCTCTCCAAAGGATTCTCACTTGGTTGCTGTTAAGAGAATTTTTAGATATCTTAAAGACCAACCACATTTAGGCCTATGGTATCCTAAAGACTCTCCTTTTGTACTAACTGCTTATTCTGACAGTGACTATGGTGGATGCAACATTGACAGGAAATCCACAACTGGTGGATGTCAATATTTAGGAGCAAGATTGGTCTCTTGGCAATGCAAAAAGCAAACAATTGTGTCCACATCATCCACTGAAGCAGAATATGTAGCAGCTGCAAGCTGCTGCTCCCAGGTAATGTGGATTCAAAATCAGTTAAGAGACTACGTTATGAATTTCTTATCCACTCCTATTTATATTGACAATTCAAGTGCAATTAGCATTGTGCAAAACCCAGTGAAATTCCCAAAAACCAAGCATATAGAAATCAGATTTCACTTCATCAGAGATTGCAATGAAAAGAAGTTAATCCAAGTTACAAAAATACATACAGATGATCAGTTAGCTGATCTATTTACAAAACCTTTTGATGTAGGAAGGTTCACTTTCCTAGTATCAAATATTGGTATGGTAAACATGGATTAATTGGTTTTTCATTATTATATACTCAGTATGCTTATTTAAGGGGGAGGCACTGTTTCATTGAAAAGATGCATAATATTTAAACTAACAGCATGAGTATTTCCTCATGCTGCTAGTTCATTTCCTCGGGCTGCTGGTTATTTTTCACTTGATCTGTCAAAGTGTGCAGGGTATTTGGGTAATTTGTCAAATGTGTGCGCAGGACCCAACCTTTTCGAAACCTTTAAAGGTCCCGGTTTCGTTCAGTTGTAACTACCAGTTACATATTCTTCTTCCACGGCCTCTTGCTTTCTCTCTGAACGAATCACACATTCTTCTTTCAAACCCTAAACCGTTGTTTCTTCATCAATGGAGTTTGTAAAAGAACATAACTGCCTCCCATACAACCTAAAACACTCTGAACTTCAACCGTTTCATGCAATGATGGATTTCCTCAGGCACTCCCATATCCACTATGCCCTATCCATTAACCCTACTATATACATCTCCCATATTGAACAGCTTTGGAATCATGCATCTGTTCAAACCATCAATGGAGTGCCTACCCTCATATCCAAGATTGATGGAACTGTCATCCATATCACTGAGGAATCCATCAGACATCACTTGCATCTTCAAGATGCCTCAGGTATACCCAACCTATCCCTTCAAGCTTTACATTTTGGTCTTCAAAATATTGGTTATAGGGGTCCTGCTGATTCTTTTACTTTTCTTAAGGCACACTTTTCTCCAAAATGGAAATACCTTGTGCATATTATTCAGCAATGTTTAAGCCCAAAAGAACTGGTTGGTCTGAGTTTTCTTCAAATATTGCCACTGCCTTAGTGTGTTTTTCTACTGGCCAACAGTTCAACTTTTCTAACATGATTTTTCAGGGAATGTTAAGGCATCATTCCCTAAAGACTGGGAAATTTTTGATGTATCCTAGGTTTTTGGCAGAAATTATTGCACACACCTGCACTACTCCACATTTACATAAAAGGATACATGTTTCCCATAGGCACTCACTGTCTTCAATCAAAAGGCTGTTAAAGCCAAGTGCCAATTTTGTAAGTATAGATGTTCCATTGCCCTCTGCAATGATGAACATCATTCCAGGAAACAGAGGAGAGGGTCCTGAGCAGACACAGCCCAACATTCCAGCTTCACCCCCAGGACCCCAACCCACTCCTCATGATACAAATATTCCATCTGATCCTTTTGTACAGCCAAAACGCCCACTAAAATACTTATATAAAAGGAAAAGGGGACCAGGAGCTCCTTCCTCCTCCTCCCCTAGACAAGAGCCATATATCCCTGTGCAGGAGGATACTTCTGCACAGAATATCCAAAGGGAACCAATTGAAGAAACTCCCATCCTCACTCAGGAGGTGAACATCTCTTCAGAGATGGTTCATATGGGTTCTGTGGCTGGCACTACTGCTGTTTCTGCAAAAGAGACACAGGACAGTGCCAACATACCTAAGACCACACCCATGGCAACAGCCAGTGTACACACACAAGCTGGAAGTCCCTAGAACCAAGAACAGAGGGGCCCAGAAGTTTCTACTTCTGGTATTCATGTCAGTGATAGATCACAAGCACCTCAGGTGTTTTCTGATCTTGAGACTAGTCTGCAACTAATGCTCTTGACGGATCCCAAGCTAAAACCTGTTGTAGCCATGTTGGAATATCAAATGTCCATCATTGCTGCACAGGGGGCTCAAATTTTTGCTCTCAAGCAGACAGAGGCTGCACAGAATAAAAGAATGGATTATCTTCACAAGGGGTTCACCCTTTGTGGAAATAAAATCATGAAATTAGAGCAGATGATTCAAACCCACGGGGCAAAGGTTGTAGGTCCTTCTGACCAAACCAATGCTTCCAAAAAGGGGGAGAATCAGGAGGTTCCCAAATCAGTCCAAGCAGCTCCATCAACAACAGTCCAAGCAGCATCAACAGCTCCATTTTCTAGGCTAGCAGTCCCAACAGCTTCTCAAGCTGTTAGCCTAGAAACTCAAGCTGCTGCCCCAAAAGCAACTGGAGTTGTGATCAGGGAAGGCATTCAAGCTCCATCAAGTACAGTCCAAGCTACATCATCTGCTGCAAAAGACAAGGGCAAGGGCATTCTCATTGAGTCTCCAAAGCATAAATTTTCTTCCAAAGAAGCCCAAATTGCCTTTGATGCTGAAGTTGCCAAAAGAATAGCAGAAGAACAGGACAAAGAATTAGATCAGCAAGCCCAAACCCCAATGAATGATGATGAGACCTTAGGTGATTACCTAAAGGGGTTTGTGGTTAAGCAAGGAGCAAAGAAGAGAATGATGCCAACAGGGCACACCAAAGCTGAGCACAGAAGATTTTTGATAAATTTTGCATTTGCAGCTGGAATTCCAAAGAAAATGGCTCAGTCCATGACAATTGAAAGGCTGCAAGAGATACATGATAAAGAAATGGAGAAAAGAAAGAAAACAAAAGTCTCCCCAGAAGTTCAACCATCCCAAGAAGTCCAACCATCAAAGAAATCAGTCCAAACTGAAGCTGCTGCCGGTGCACCTGTTCCCACTGATCAAGCTGTTGTTTCTATTCCTTCATCTGTTAAGAGGGTGCTATTTGATCAACAACTGCAAAAGGCCATGGAGATAGAGAAGTTGATTGATCAACATGATTTCACAAAGCCTCAAATCAACTACTGGTTTGCTAAGTCACTGGATGAAAGAGATTTAAGGGTCAAGTTTGTAATAAGAAGAGAGTCTGGACCAGAAGAAGAGTTTGATACATTCTGGCAAATGGTTCAGAAGCTGACCAGGGATGAACTGATAAAGATGTACAACATAGGGTCTGTATCTCAAGTTAGATCTGCTCTACCACAAGTGAAGCAAATTATCAAAGATCTGAAATCAGTTGTTGACCCTGAATCTGCAAGGAATGAGATAGAGGATGCTGTGAAGAAAGGGTCAAAGGTCAAGCAAGTTGATCTGTTTGTCAAGTCAAGGACATACAGAATCAAATTCTCAGATGGATCTGGTATATTCTTCAATCTTGAATTTTTTGATTTGCCAAAAGATATGCTACTTCAGATAAAATCTGTTAGAGTATCTTGTGATAGAGATGATATGAAGAGAGAATTTTTGAAGGCTGTAGATCAGAAACTTGCACAGTTATAAGTTTTTGAAAGCCTTGGTTTGTATATAACAGTTTACTTATTCATTTCCATTTTTTTTGTAAAGAACTTAAAGTCTTGTGTAAAGAATTTAAGTTAGGGGGAGATTGTTGGGAAATAGTTTAAGTATGTTCAAACTGTTAGTTAGACTTCTCAGACTGTTAGTAGATTTCATATGTAAATCCAAAGTTCATGCTGCTAGTTGAAGAAACTCGAGCTGCCAGTGTAAAAGTTTAAGCTGCCAGAGCAAATCAACTCAAGCTGCTCTGTTCATGCTGTCAAGTAATTCAAGCTGCTCAACAGTTTCATAAACAGAAAGTGCTGATTTTCAGGAAAAGATATCTACATGAAGATTCCAGCATATCTACTATCAGAGAAGTCATTATTCGTCAAGGAAACATATCAAGAAGCAATATAAATACATAGAATAGGTCTTTCTATTGTATAGGAGTTTTCTGCATATTTTGAGTCTGTAATTGCTTTATTGATAGAGTTTTCATAAGCCTCTAAGGTTGTAAAACCCTAAGAACAGTCTGTGTTCTTCGTCTAATCAAACAGATTAGAGGTGATTGTAATCATTGAATTCAGCAATACAAACAGTCTTGATTACATATTGTGTGTTTATTTATTATTGATTCTGAAAGTTTTTGTTAAAATAATTAAGTGTTATTCCGCAAACTTCTTGATTAAACTTTGACTCAAAGCAAGATTATTGATTTATACTCTGATAAATTCAAATCAGTTAGTCTTGGTAATTCAGTTTTAGATCCTGACAAATGCTGACTACAAGGTTAACTTTGATGAGCACCTTGGGTACATATTGGATTCTTAGGGCAAATTTGTGTTGTGTTCACAAAGAAAGAAATGTGTATAAATTCTAGACATGAAATCTGCTAATCAAACAACTTAGACCTACTTCATCTCAAGGACCAATGCAAACCTAAATTGGTTATTACACAAAAGGCTATATCACTTGAACTTCAAGAACATCAACAAACTCTGTAAGAAAGAGTTGGTAACATGTTTGCCTTCTATAACTTTTATTAAGGATAAACTCTGCTCAACCTATGGAAGGGTAAACAGAAAAAGACATCTTTTAGATCCGAACATAATTTTTCTATTGATTCACCTCTCTTCTTAATCCACATGGACTTGTTTGGACCTGTCAATGTCCCAAGTCTAGGAGGAAGAAGATACACCTTAGTAATGGTTGATGAGTTCTCCGAGTACCCATGGGTGATCTACCTAAAGTCCAAAGGATAGGCTACTAGAGAAATTATTGGGTTTATTAAAAAGGTAGGTTCTGAATTCTACCCAAGTCAAGCAGCTCAAAAGTGATCATGGTACTAAATTCAGAAACAGTACTCTTGAGGACTTCTGTGAAGAAAGAAGAATTTCTCAAAAGTTCTCAGTTGTAAGAACTCCTCAACAAAATGGAGTTGCTAAAAACAGAAATAGGACTCTTATAGAAGTTGCTAGAACAATGTTGTGTGCATCAGGTCTATCTTCATCATTTTGCGCTGAAGCTGCCAACACTGACTGCTTCACCCAAAATGGATCCTTAGTGGTGAAAATGTTCAATAAAACTCGTTATGAATTACTCAAAGGGAGGAAGCCTAATATAAGCTACTTCCATGGATGCCCTTGCTTCATTCTGAACCGAAGGGATCAGCTGACCATATTTGAACCCAAAGCTGATGAATGAATATTTGTGGGATACTCAGCAGTTTCCAAAGCCTACAGGGTATACAACTTCAGGAAAAATGGGGTTGATGAAACCATCAATGTCACCTTTTATGAATCTGCAAATTCTTCACTCATAGTGGAACCTGAATCAATTTCTGGAGACTTCAGCTACGTTGACCTTCTACACTCAAATGATGTGGACAAAGACTTTAAAGGTTACACTTCATCCAAAGTGAAACCTGATACTCAAAGTGGACATGATGATCACTATATTAGTTCACCCTATGTGAATAAGTGCACTGATATAGTTGATGTACCATGTTCAGAGCCAATTAATGCTGATTTCCCTGAATCTTCAACTTATGTGTTCAACACAAATGATACTCCATCAGCAGATGTACAAACTCAAGATGTTAGTTTGTCTGACAATCTGAAAAGTTGTTCCAAAAGACCTGTTGATAATTAAACTAGTGTTCAAGATATATATGAAATCATCATTAAAACATCATTCTAAGTGGATCAGGTGTCACCCAAATGAGCAGATAATAGGTGACATCAATAAAGGTGTTAAAACAAGGTGCTATAGTCGTGGAAACTTTTGTATGTTTTCAAGTTTTGTATCCCTGATGGAGCCAAAGAAGATTGATGAAGCTTTGAAGGATGCCAATTAAATCACTGCCATGCAGGAAAAACTAAATCAGTTTGAGAGAAACAAAGTATGGAAGCTGGTCCCCATGCCTAAAGGAAAAACCATAATTGGCACTAAGTGGGTATTCAGAAACAAGATGGATGAGCAAGGTCATGTCATTAAAAATAAGGAAACACTGATCAAGGGTATAGACAAGAAGAAGATATTGATTATGATGAAACATTTGCTCCTGTGCCAAGGCTGGTAGCAAATCGTTTGTTTCTTGCATATGCTGCTCACAAGGGCATGAAAGTATTCCAGATGGATGTAAAGAGTGAATTTCTAAATGGAAAGCTGCAAGAGGAAGTGTATGTCAAGCAACCTCCACGTTTTGTGGATGAACAATGTCTAGTTTTTGTCTATTAGTTGGACAAAGCTCTTTATGGTCTCAAACAAGCCCTCAGAGCATGGTAAGACACTCTTACTGATTTCCTTATGAGCAATGGATATTCCAGATGTAAATTAGATATCACATTGTTCATAAAGATAGTGAAATATGATATTATGGTTTTTCAAATCTATGTACATGATATTATATTTTGTACTACTAATGAACAGTTGTGTAAGAATTTTTTATTGCTCATGAAGTCAAAATATGAGAAGAGCGTGATGGGTGAACTAACATTCTTTCTAGGATTGCAGGTTAAACAAAATTCAAATGGAATTTTTGTGAGTCAAAGATAGTATACTCTAGATCTTTTGAAAAAGTTTAAATTTGATCAGTGTTCTCCCATTAAAACCGAAATGGCAACCAATGTTAAATTGGATGTTGATACCTTTGGCAAGACTGTTTTAGTAATAGCTTACAGAGCTATGATTGGGAGCTTGCTATATCTATCGGCTAGTAAACCATATATAGTGTTTGCAACCTATTTATGTACTAGATTTCAAGCTGATCCAAAGGAATCACATCTTGCTGGCTAGCCATCATAGCTTCTTGACGGGGAGTATGCTCTTCTAACTTCTCTGATACCCTTCCAAGTAGACGTAGTTCTTGGGCATTAAACTCTTCATTTATCAGAGGATTCTTCATGGTATGCATTTCCAGGTCCTTGACCAATGCCTTGGTCATTTTCCCAATTAGGGTCGTTCTCCATTTAGCAAAATAGATATTTACGAGAGATGGGTTAAGAGCATAGTAATTTCCTAATGCCTACCCATCTTAGGCAAGATCATTCCTTACTTATTACTATTAATTATAGCTTAGGCGTTTAGGTCAATATCATTACCTAGTTTAAGGCTAAGTACCTTAAAGATACTCATCTATCTTAAACCATGGGCTCTGATACCAAACTTTTAACACCATAACTCTTTATTAACAATAATAAGGATAATTCACATAATTTTTAATAAAATTTTGGCATGACCTATTCATAATATCAACAAAACCAACCTGTATTTTTAGACTCAAGAATAATCTACAAAATAAGTTTTCCAATTCACCAAATTTCAAGGTATATTACCCAAAACATATCAGAGATTTAAGCGCTTATATGCCTATGGATCTAGCATACAATACATGAACAAAACCTTGGTCATACTAACCAAAATATAAGGTTTAACACCACTTGTTTAAACATTTGACGACCACAAGTACATTTCAATAATGGGATTAAGTACATCAACCTTCATCACGCTTAGATAGTCACAAGTCAAGATGAATCATAATACGAGGGTGATCCACCCCATCCCCAAATATAGAATATAAGTGAATGTACCCAAAAAGTCTATCCTACTCAAAACCTCCTACTTCAAGCTTTACTTGTATTTGCCTTCTCCTTTCATTTGCCTTCTATTCGTGAAATGTGGAAATCAACTAAATGGTTAAGCAATAATGCTTAGTTAGTAACTAGGTCAATATTGTAACACATACAGACATCTAATTAATTAATGAACCTGAAAAAGCATGTAGCAATCACAATAAGACATCATTAGGTAAGTAATGTCAAAGGAGATGAGACATATCAAGGGGGAGACTCTTGATAGTGTCACGACAACATTACCACGTTATGAGTACTTCCAGGGAACGTGATAACACCAAAAATCATCAGGGTCCTCAGTACCCATCATCGTAGTCCCACCAACAATGAAGTACGACATCATACTACGAGATCATCGGTAGTATGGCTATAATGTACATCACACACAATAATGTACTATATCGTATTCAAGTATATGCACATGTACATGTTAGTAAAAACCATATGAATCAATCAAGGTAAAGGGACAAGCATGACAATCATAGTTAGATAATATGAAGCATAAACATGAAATAAGTGGCATAATCATGAGAAATGAGCAATTAACATCATGTATGTAGTACACATATATCACTAGTACTCACAATCAATGTATAAAAGATCTCGTCATCATCAAGCCAACAGAATATATGGTCATAGAGTTAGTAAAATCCTCGCACAAGCTCCAAAGGTTGCCGAAGTTAGCTAATAGACACCTAGACATAACATACAATCACCAAACATGTTAAGATGAGAAAAAGTGAGAGCAACCTCTTAAACTAACTTTTAAATCTTTTTATGGACTTCTAAGTAAGATCCTATCTCACTTAAATATAGTAGAATCCCTCTCAACTAAGTTTAAAGGTTAAAATAATCACATATCGTGTTGCAGATGTGTTTGATGATTCTAAGACTTAAGCAACCCTTCCCATAACATGAGTTTGCAAAAATACATATTTTCGGTTCCTAAATGAAAATTCATACATCATTTTCATGCCTTACAAGTTTCCTAACCTCAATTTGACTTTACAATACTTTAAACCCTTAATTTAGAAGTGTAAAACAAGTATAAGAGCCAAGCCAAACCAACCAAAGCTCAAAACTAATTTTCCAAATCAGCCTGTTGGTCATGCCATGACTGATATGGGGGGGGGGGGGGGGGGTCACGGCATGACCACTGATACTCAGCCCTGTCTAGGATGTAGTCCATGGCTGCACGTCCCAAGTCTTGTATATAGCTCAAATGTGCAACTTGTTCAACTCAAATCCTTTCATTTATGCATCAAATACTTATTATAAACACTTTTAAAACTATATTAACATCAGTGTATCCAACTTCTGATTCTATAATGTCTAGGTTGAAATCCCCAAATACCTCATTTGTGTTCTTGGATTACCATACCAATATATCCACGAAGTGCTTTATTAATAGAATTAGAAATGTTTGAAAACTTATAAACTAGATTGCTTCTTAGATGATCAAGATTTCATTCTCTTTCTTTGATTCCATGACCCTAATCTCCATTATTGAGCTAGAATTTATGTCACTGAAGATGATACAATAAAGGAGAAGATGAGGTTGCAAACAAAAGCTTACCATAATGGCTCCTCTTCTTCAAGTCAGATTTGTTGGAGTTTATACTTGGATTTCAAATGGGTGTTCCAAAAATCATGGAAGGAAGAAAGCATATGAAGAGGTGTTAGGTTTCTAGACTAATCAACAGAAATCTGTAAACATAATCATATTTTTATTTTCTTAATTTTGCAATTTAGTCCTTCATTCTTTTCATTCTATTGAATTGGCCACAAAGGATTGAATTTTTTTATATATATTACTCATCTTAAGTCATAAATCCCATTCTAAATTGTTGAAAGCATTTACAACTTATAGATCGTAGGGTACAAGTTTCTAAAGCATGCTTATTGTTTATATAGTTACCTCATAACCCTTGTCAAAAACAATTATCCACCTCGTAAGATATTAATTATTTAGATACTAAATTAGAAATTTTAATAATATAAAGGGTACCCAAAATGACGGATGTTACACTATTGACTCGATGTGTCCTAATATGACATTTTTTGTTCTATACTCAATGTGCATAGAATAAAATCAAAGACCGGAGCTGATGTCTCCCTTGTTTCAAGCAAACACAATGTAGGAAGGTATCTTTTTTTAATCCTTTCTGAACTCTCAGCATTTTTCAACTTAGCTCCATCCGGCTCACTTTGATATGAAAAATTTAAGTCAGCTTTATATTGAAAGCATGATCTGATGCACCACCATCTCCTTTCAATATACCTCTCTCATTAACATTTTACCTATGCTTGACCTGTCAGCATCCCATGATGTCTGACACTTCTCAACTAATAGACGTAAAGACCCTCACCCACACAAACTAAAATATGGGTTGCTTCTTGGGTTGGACTTCCGGCTCTGATTAGACTATTGAAGCGTTGCCTAATCACTCAGTTTGGTGCATTATCAACAAACTATCAAGAAAAAATTAGCAATAAAGCTTAACTGATACACTCATGAGGTATAGCAAAAGATGATTAATAAAACTTGAGAAATGGGGATTCATGAGAATTCAGATAATCAAAATGAATTGGGGGATTGAGGAGTCTAGAGAATTCAGAATTAAATGTAAAATTTGATATAGGATATGGAATGAATCAGATTTCATGAACAAATTAGAACTTGAGAAATATGGGAGACTTCATAATGAATAAATGAATTAGATAACTAGAAATGAACACATAATTCCTAATGGGAGAATCAAGAATGATATGAAATATGAGAATCAGAATAACATGGGGAATTAGAATATGAAGAGAATCTCAAAAGAATTGAGATTTGAGAATCACAAAGACTAGATCAATTAGACTCGGTGATATATCTCAGAGATCAAAAAATGTATCGTTTAAGCTCACACATAAGCTCAAAAAAATTTTAGTAACAAAAAATATCTTTATGTGAGCTCAAAAATATGTATTTTAAAATTTGCACAGAATTTTGAAAGAAAAAAAATATCTTCATCAGAGTATAGATGAAATTCCACCTGGAAATAAGCAAAGAATCAGTCAACTGAAATTCAGAAGAATGAACTAATAAAAATTCAAAATCCTTGTGTGTCATCACAAGATGTGTGTTGAACTGATAAAGAAATCAGGACTGGAATTTCATTGTCGCAGAAGCTCAGGTTCTATACTTAGGTATATAGAAGCCATTTGAATAACGAGGGGTTCTGCACTGACATGTACAGAAACCATTATACTAAGCGCAGGTTCTAGTATGAAGTGATCTGGAAACCATATCACCCGCAAGAAGAAAATCAAGTGCCCCTTGGTATCCATTGCATTTTGGATCCAGGCAGATTAGGTGATTTAGCTATCCACTTCATTACAGATTTAGGAACCCATTTCAATTTGGGTGTATGTACCCTTTTCATCGTTGACTTAGGAACCCAATTCTGACCAATTTTATTTTCTTCATTATTAAACACAGACATTAAGTTCCTTTTTGGGACAATGAAATTGATATCCGATTTGACAAAGACATGAGAATTAGAACATACAGAATTATATAAATGTTCCTCTCAAAAAATCTATCCATTTTTTTCCTGTTTCTGATCATACTTATTATTATTCTTGGAAGATAACTGCAGAGAAGAATAATTAGTATTATCTTAAAGTTTTGAAAATTTTAATTTTGAAGTTTCACCATAGTGAAGCTGTAACATCCTACTTTTCGACTAATGCCACATAGGACTCACAGTCCACGTCATCAAATCATAAGCAATGTCATCAAGGGTTAAACAGCTAATTACTACTAAATATCAATATCGGACATATGTAACACAGGACGGGAACCAACCCCCGTCAACAAAGTCCGACAACCACGACATAAGTAAAGGTTACAGTCATCCATAAGTCACTGGCTAATAAGCCAAACCACAAAATGTCAAGACTACCTACGAAAGTAGTCGCTAACTACTGTCCACGCGGCGGGTCTCGGCTACTGCCCGCTGTATCCCTAGCCTCAGTCCTCGTACCTGAGATCCACAGTTAAAACAACGGTCAGCGGAAAGCTGGTGAGTTACTATAAACAACGTTAAAACAGTTTATAAAATAGTTAGCACAACGTAACAACTGGTAAACAACTCTACATGCGGCCGGCATCAACGGCCCGACGCCTCATCGGGAGCGACCCGGCACAGCCTGCATAGCCCACTCCACAAAGTAGTGGGTTGTCAGGTCCACTGAGTTGGGAATGACCCAACAGGCCTCTACTCTGCGTATCAACGACTATACGCGTGATCCACGAACTCTGCTCTGTGCTAACAATGTCAACGTATAAAAGGATCCACATCGGACCCGGATAATAAACAACAAGTAAGTAACTCACCTGAAGCACGACTACAGTCCCGCTATCAACGACAGGCTCTACAAGTCCCAGGTCTAGCTACGAACCCTGGCAACAATAAATACGACTACACTGTAACGACTAGCTATGGAACTCATAACGACTATACTACTAGCATTTACGGGCTCGACATCAACTATCGGACTCAGACCCACGAGCGCGGCCAGGAGCACGGCCACGATCGCGGTCTCGGCCGCGGTCTGGGAGCGCGGGCGCGATCCCACCGCCAGCGATCACTCTTAGCCGCCTCATCCTGATCGCGGGCGCGACCAGATGAGCACGGCCGCGATGCGGCGACGAACAGAGCAGTTCATGCTCTGTTTTCGGTTCAGCCATGGAGTTGATTCTCCAACCTTGATTCCACGACTTCCAGGGTTATAACTCAACCCCAGGCGCAACTACTTATTAATTACAATAGTTTCAACTCATTTTACATAATCACTCACCTCGATTCCCTTTTTCTTCTTTGAATTTGAGCTCCAATTTGAGGGTGGAACCAATTCTCTTATTTGGTTATCTCTGATTCCTCCTTTCACTCTCCTTCTCAATCTTCCTCTGAAATACACAGATACACAATGACTGATTGTGATGAAATGAAGAAAAGAGTCATAAACGTACTATATATACGTTTTGGGTCCGACATTTAATTAAAACGGGTACGATACTCATTAATCACTAGGTAGACACCCGTTACCCCGATTAATTTCAAATTAACGACTTGGGTTTAGAATGCCAATTAACTTATTAAAACAACCCCAAATTCCCAATTACTACTAGACCGGTTATTATCTCAACTGATTAAAATTACACGTAACAGCAACCTACTTTACCAACTCACGTGCAATTAATCAATTAAAATTTACCAACTCATTGAGACGACTCTTACAGCCAATAAATAAATTACACGTACCTGCTGCTAGATTCCGGATGTTACAAATCCTCCCCTCTAGAACTGATCCCGTCCTCGGGATCTCAACTCAGGTGAATAGATGCGGATACCGCTGTCGCATGTCCGCCTCGGGTTCCCAGGTAGCGCTGGAACCCTTATGATACCGCCACTGTACTAACACTAGCGGGATTTCCTTCTTCCGCAACCTTTTCACCTTGCGATCTAGAATCGACTCGGGGTGTTCAACGTACCTCAGCTGCTCGTCCACCTCGATCTCGGATATGGGAACTGTTTCCTCATGTGGGGCCAAACACCGCCGCAGGTAGCTAACATGGAAGGTTGGGTGTACCCCACGCAACTCTGGAGACAACTCTAGTCGATAGGCCTGCGTGCCCACTCGCTCGACTATACAGAATGGCCCAATAAACCTCGGACTGAGCTTACCTCGCTTCCGGAATCGAATGACACCCTTCCACGGGGATACCTTCAGTACTACCCATTCACCCACGTCGAACTCTAACTCTTTGGTCCTCTTATCGGCGTAGCTTTTCTGTCGACTCTGAGCTATCTGTAATCTCTCTCTGACCACTGCTATCTTCTCGCCAGTCTGCTGGATGATCTCGGGACCTGTAATCTCTTTCTCTCCCACCTCGGTCCAACACACAGGAGTACGACATTTACGGCCGTATAACGCTTCAAACGGAGGCATCTTGATGCTGGAGTGGTAGCTGTTATTATAGGCAAATTCAACTAACGGCAGATGCGAATCCCAACTACCACTGAAATCCACTACACAGGCTCGTAGCATATCCTCCATCGTCTGGATCGTACGCTCAGACTGGCCGTCAGACTGGGGATGATAAGCCGTACTCATCTGTACTCGAGTACCCAACGCTCGCTGTAAGCTTTGCCAGAAGGTGGACGTGAATCGAGCATCTCTATCGGAAACTATCGAGGCTGGGACTCCATGTCGGGAGACAATCTCATATAAATAAACTCGGGCGAGCTGCTCCAACGTATAAGTCTCCCGGATCGGCAGAAAATGCGCTGTCTTCGTAAGCCGGTCTACTATTACCCATATCGCATCGTATCCACGTGGAGTCCGCGGTAACTTCGTAACGAAATCCATCGTAATATGCTCCCAGCTCCACTGAGGAATCTCTAACGGCTGTAAGCGGCCATGGGGCTTCTGGTGCTCGGCCTTCACCTGCAGGCAAGTCAGACAACGCTCGACGAACTCAGCTATATCCCGTTTCATACCGGGCCACCAATATAACACACGGAGATCCTGATACATCTTCGTACTACCAGGATGAATAGCAAGGCGAGACTTATGAGAATCCTCCAAGATCAACTGTCGTGCATCACCGGCCCTAGGAACCCAAACTCGGCCCTGTCTCACATATAGTCCTCGAGAGTCAGTCTCAAACTCCTGTAACTGACCCAAAATGTGCTCCCTCCGGTGGTTCTCTGCACGCATCCCGATAGCCTGCGCCTCTCGAAGCCTCTCTATCAGGGTAGACGTCACCTCGACCCTGTAATTACGGGCTCGGCTCGAAGATCCGCGCTCCTTTCGACTGAGCGCGTCTGCCACCACATTTGCCTTACCTGGGTGGTACTGAATGTCGCAATCATAATCCTTGATCAACTCTAGTCCCCGTCTCTGGCGCATATTCAGATCACGCTGGCTGAACAAATACTGGAGACTCTTATGATCGGTAAACAAAGTAAACGGAACTCCGTACAGATAATGGCGCCAAATCTTCAGCGCAAACACGATAGCCGTCAACTCTAAATCATGGGTTGAATAATTCTTCTCGTAGTCCTTCAACTGGCGAGAAGCATAAGCAATCACTCGGCCTCTCTGCATCAATACACACCCTAACCCTGTCCCGGAAGCATCAGTATATACAACAAAATCACTGGTGCCTTCAGGCAGGGCTAACACTGGAGCCTGGCACAATCGACGTTTCAGCTCCTCGAACACGAACTCCTGATCCTCAGTCCACTCAAACGGAACTGACTGGCGAGTCAAACGAGTCAACGGCACAGCAATCAAAGCAAAGTCCTGGATAAATCGACGATAATATCCGGCTAATCCCAGGAAACTGCGAATCTCTGCTACACTTCGGGGCCTCTCCCAGCTCATAACGGCCTCTATCTTAGCTGGGTCAACAGAAACGCCCTCGCCGCTAACGACATGGCCTAGGAACTGAACTTCTCGAAGCCAGAACTCACATTTCGAGAACTTCGCATATAGCTTCTCTCGCCGTAACACACTTAAAATCTCTCGCAGGTGCGCCGCATGCTCCTCTACTGATCGGGAATATATCAGGATGTCATCTATGAACACTATGACAAACTGATCAAGATACGGACGGCAGACCCTATTCATCAGGTCCATAAAGGCTGTTGGGGCATTGGTTAGCCCGAACGGCATAACCAGGAACTCATAATGGCCATATCGGGTCCTGAATGCTGTCTTCGTTGTATCCTGCTCATAAACCTTCAGCTGATGGTATCCCGAGCGCAAGTCGATCTTCGAAAACACGCTGGCTCCCTGTAACTGGTCGAACAAATCATCTATCCGCGGAAGAGGATAACGGTTCTTCACCGTTACCTTATTAAGCTCGCGATAGTCTATACACATCCTCATCGACCCATCTTTCTTCTTTACAAATAGAACTGGAGCACCCCACGGAGAAGTACTCGGTCGAATGAAGCCACGATCCAACAGCTCCTGTAACTGACTCATCAGCTCCCTCATCTCTGTAGGAGCCAAACGATAAGGTGCGCGTGCAATGGGAGTTGCACCTGGCACCAATTCTATACGAAACTCTACCTGTCTGTCCGGTGGCAAACCAGGTAGTTCCTCGGGAAACACATCGGGGAACTCTGAAACGACATCAACGGTCTCTATACTCTGCTTCTCCTTCTTCGCATCAACTACATATGCTAGGAAGGAGGAACAACCCTTGGCTAAACAACGACTAGCCTGAATCGCAGAAATGAGGCCAACACTGCCCCTACTGCGCTCTCCGTACACGGTAATGATACGATCCTCAGAAACCGGTAGCCGAATAATCTTCTTGGAACAAGCAATATCTGCACGCTGAGAAGCTAACCAATCCATACCTATTATGGCATCAAAACTACCGATCTCTATAGGCAGCAAATCAATCCTGAATGGATAGCCGTCTATCTCTAATATACACTGGGCATAAATATGCCTAACTACAGAAGCACTGCCATTAGCAAGCTCTATGACTAATGGCTCTGACAACTCAACAGGCAAGGCAGTAAAATATGCAGTAAAGGCAAACGAAACAAAGGAACGGTTCGCTCCGGAATCGAACAACACTCGGGCACTATGACCATTTAAAATGAACGTACCCGAAACCACGTCGGCTGTATCTCGAGCCTCCTCCGCTGTCAGCTGAAAAACTCGGCCTCTGGCTGGCGGGACAGTATCTCTGCGCGCTGAAGAGCCAACAGAACTCTGACCCTGGGTCGGCGGTCTCGAATCCCCCTGCCGCGGAGCTGTACAATCTCTGGACTGATGACCAGGCCGCCCGCAATTAAAACATAGCGGGTCTCTCGAAGTACATCCTGTCTGGGTGTGGCCGGGCTGACCACAACGGAAGCAACGCACATGGCGGGGATCACACTCCCCTGTGTGCCTCTGGCGGCATCTCCTGCAAAACCGCTCTCTATTAGCTGACCCCGAACTCGATGCTCCTCCCCTCTGCTCGGACCCTGCAAAACGACTGCCCCTGTCATCGGGCCTGCGATCTGATCTCTGAGAAGACCTATCTCTGTGCCTATCTCCTCCCTCAGACTCTGCGCGTCGACGGTCGTCGCCTCTAGGCTGAAACTGACTGGGACGACTATCTCTGTCCCGATCTCTATCTCTACCTCTGTCAAAACCACCTCCCTGTCCAGCCGACTGAGTGACTCGTGGCTGCTCGACCACTGGATCTCTACGAGATAACTCGCTCTCTCGTCTACGAGCTAACTCGACTGCCCTGGCATATGTCGGAATGTAACCGGTATCAATAAACTCTCGAATCTCCTTACGCAATCCCATCAGAAACCGATTAATCTTCCGTGACTCTGTACTAATCTGAATCGGCGCGAACAAACTCAAATCGATGAAAATCTTCTCGTACTCATCAACCGATCGCTGTCCCTGAAATAACGTCAGGAAATCAATCTCCAGCTGAGCCCTGCGGTCCTCAGGACAGTATTGCTCCTCGAAACGAGCCCTAAACTGGCTCCAGGTCATCTCATAGGCTGGTCCGTCTCCCATCATATCTCTAATCGTACGCCACCACTGCTGAGCGCTAGTCCGTAACTGGGCACTAGCAAAAGTCGTCATCTGATCAGGGTGGCATCCTGTGATACGGAAAGCCATCTCCATATCCTGCAACCAGTACATGGCCTTCACGGCCCCGGGCTCGCCGTGATACTCTGGCGGGTGTGCAGCAAGGAACTCCTTATATTTACACCCCTTGCCTGCCGCTCGCGATGAACCAGCTCCTGAATCTCTACCTCCGCCTGAACTCTGGGTCTGGGACTGAATCCCCTCAGCACGGCCTTTCTCGTAGGCCTCTTGTAGTCGTCGGGCAAACTCCTCATCTGATACCCGTCCCCCAGTGGGACCCTCGGGTCTCTGCTCGTCTGTCATAGAATCTCTGCATAATGTAAACAACATCACTATAACGACAATAATATAATTCTACAATTCCTTAGACCTACTCATCAGAGATCAAGCCCAAGGATCTAGACACTGGTTTAAGCCTAAGCATCACTAATGATACTTAAACCTTAAACTAATGCTCTGATACCAAGCTGTAACATCCTACTTTTCGACTAATGCCACATAGGACTCACAGTCCACGTCATCAAATCATAAGCAATGTCATCAAGGGTTAAACAGCTAATTACTACTAAATATCAATATCGGACATAAGTAACACAGGACGGAAACCAACCCCCGTCAACAAAGTCCGACAACCACGACATAAGTAAAGGTTACAGTCATCCATAAGTCACTGGCTAATAATCCAAACCACAAAACGTCAAGACTACCTACGAAAGTAGTCGCTAACTACTGTCCACGCGGCGGGTCTCGGCTACTGCCCGCTGTATCCCTAGCCTCAGTCCTCGTACCTGAGATCCACAGTTAAAACAACGGTCAGCGGAAAGCTGGTGAGTTACTATAAACAACGTTAAAACAGTTTATAAAATAGTTAGCACAACGTAACAACTGGTAAACAACTCTACATGCGGCCGGCATCAACGGCCCGACGCCTCATCGGGAGCGACCCGGCACAGCCTGCATAGCCCACTCCACAAAGTAGTGGGTTGTCAGGTCCACTGAGTTGGGAATGACCCAACAGGCCTCTCTACTCTGCGTATCAACGACTATACGCGTGATCCACGAACTCTGCTCTGTGCTAACAAATGTCAACGTATAAAAGGATCCACATCGGACCCGGATAATAAACAACAAGTAAGTAACTCACCTGAAGCACGACTACAGTCCCGCTATCAACGACAGGCTCTACAAGTCCCAGGTCTAGCTACGAACCCTGGCAACAATAAATACGACTACACTGTAACGACTAGCTATGGAACTCATAACGACTATACTACTAGCATTTACGGGCTCGACATCAACTATCGGACTCAGACCCACGAGCGCGGCCAGGAGCACGGCCACGATCGCGGTCTCGGCCGCGGTCTGGGAGCGCGGGCGCGATCCCACCGCCAGCGATCACTCTTAGCCGCCTCATCCTGATCGCGGGCGCGACCAGATGAGCACGGCCGCGATGCGGCGACGAACAGAGCAGTTCATGCTCTGTTTTCGGTTCAGCCATGGAGTTGATTCTCCAACCTTGATTCCACGACTTCCAGGGTTATAACACAACCCCAGGCGCAAATACTTATTAATTACAATAGTTTCAACTCATTTTACATAATCACTCACCTCGATTCCCTTTTTCTTCTTTGAATTTGAGCTCCAATTTGAGGGTGGAACCAATTCTCTTATTTGGTTATCTCTGATTCCTCCTTTCACTCTCCTTCTCAATCTTCCTCTGAAATACACAGATACACAATGACTGATTGTGATGAAATGAAGAAAAGAGTCATAAACGTACTATATATACGTTTTGGGTCCGACATTTAATTAAAACGGGTACGATACTCATTAATCACTAGGTAGACACCCGTTACCCCGATTAATTTCAAATTAACGACTTGGGTTTAGAATGCCAATTAACTTATTAAAACAACCCCAAATTCCCAATTACTACTAGACCGGTTATTATCTCAACTGATTAAAATTACACGTAACAGCAACCTACTTTACCAACTCACGTGCAATTAATCAATTAAAATTTACCAACTCATTGAGACGACTCTTACAGCCAATAAATAAATTACACGTACCTGCTGCTAGATTCCGGATGTTACAGAAACTTGACTGGAATGTCATCCTTAAGTTTTTCTTTGTCGTTGTTTATCTTTTGAAGATACTTGAGCTTCAGATTGGAACTTTGTTCAACTAACTCTTCCTCAAGATTTGAAATTTTGTCTTGAAGAGTTTTAATTTCCTTAGAGTTCTTCAACAAAGAAATTTCATTTCTCTGATTTATTTTCAAAATATCCATCTTTAGCTCATTTATCTTCTTAGATAAACAAAATTATTTGATAAAAGATGTTTGACTTTTTCACCATTCAAACAATTCTCACCTTCAGAATACTCCAATTTCTTCATCAAGTTAAATATTTGACATTTAAGCTCTTCTATTTCAGAATTCAAAATTTTCTCTTTCTCTTACAATTTATCAATCTTTAATTTCAAAAGATTAACTTAAGATGCAGCTTGAGTCATTTTAGAAATCGTTTGTGTCAGAAGAAAATCAAACTTAGTAAGTATAGCAATCAATTCAGCTTTCTCTTTAGTTAACTCTGAAATTAGATTACGATGAGTCAAACTGTTTTGAAAAATCTGAATCTGTTTTAACAACCGTTCGCATAAGATTTTTGTTTATTCAGTTGCATCAATACAACAAATCTATTCTTGAACTTCATCTCAGCATCTTCAGCTCTTGTAGTTGAGGCTTGATATTCAGCAAGAGTCACCTTTGAAGGCATACTATTTGCACAAGAAATTTAAAGTGTTAAACAACTAAGCTCAAAATGAAATTCAAAAAATAATATCTGAACTTCAAAAAGTTGACATGCACAAAAAAATTCAAAGTTAGAATAATATGTTAGTGAAATAATAAACTCTGAATTAAAAAATAAAAAGAAACAGTGCAATTTGACCAAAAAAATGAAAGTCAACCTATAAAGTCAAAGTCAAACTTAGCCAAAGTCAACTGAATTCAAACTTCGTCAATAAGGTCAAACTTAGTCAAAGTTGGTTCAACTTTTGAAAGATAGGTCAAATTTTTGTGGATCAAAATCCATTTCGATCAAACTTTAGTTCAAATTCAAATGGCTTGGAGTCGAGTTATGACTTGAACTTGAGATAGATAATGCTGGACTCGAGATAAACTTTAGACTCGAGATGAAGTATCAATTCACTCGAACCGAACTTCACTTGGACTTGAGATGTTTTCGTTACTTGAACGCAAGACTCGAGATTCGATTTGTATGAACTTGAATACGTGTAAGAAAGACTCGAGAGTGTACTCTAACTCCAGTAAGAAGATCACGAGAAATGAACAAGATCTAACTCCAATGTTGAACTCGAAATGAACAAGATACTTTATTTGACTCGAGATGGAACGCTTCTGTTAGGTATTAATTAAAGAGGTGAAAGCAACTATATATTGAAGTTCAAGGACTAATCATGTTATTAGATGAAAGTTTAGATATTAGGTATAAAAGGAAATTTCCAAGAGTTTTAAAACGTTTTTAGAAGTCAAATTCAAGTGTGTGTGCTTAAAAAGTGAAAAGTGGAAATCCATTCAATTCAATGCAAGATTCATATCAAATATCTGTGATTCACCTAGATCATGTTCTATTAGCTTCAAACTCGAAATTAGATTCTAGAAGACTCGAAGTCATGTACGAAGAACACGAATTTGAGTCGAGGTTCGACCCTTATGGACTCGAATTCTTGTACAACTTACATGAATGCGTGTATGAATGACATGAGAAAACGTTGAAAATAAACAAGCTGTTGAACTCGAGACTATGTACTCGAAATAAAAGCTTATAAGCTCGAGATAACCACCTTCAGATCGAGATAAAACTTATGTTAAACTCAAGATGATTACCACTAAACTCGAAGTGGTTTGTCAATAGAACTCGAAGTGATATTATAGTGGACTCGAGATGGTTTTGACGACGACTTGAGGGAAATCAACAATTAAGTTGAAGTAGTGTGTAGACTTGATCAAATTCAGCACTCAAACTATTGCACGGACTCGAAGTTAAGTCGAAGTCAATAATATGATGGACATGCCGATTTCAAATTAATATAGCCACCATATTTGACCAAAAAATTTATTGCTTAGATCACCGTCCATAATTGATCTGGAATTTATCACACGAGCTCGAGTTGCATGAAAATGATTCTAGACTTGGAAGATACCAAGTTGTACATATTTGACTTTTAAATTGTTCTTTTTGACCTCCGTCCTCTCAATTAGTCGAAGTGGTTTCCATGCAAATTCAGTGAAGACGAGGAACAGATTAACCAGCCACCAATGTTGACCACCGTCCATGTGAGTTCTGAATTCACACGAGCTCGAATACCCTTCAGACGAATTCGAGTATAATGCAAGTGGAACTCGTATGTTATGAATATAGGATGACAGGCTCTTTGACGTTGAACTGCTTTTAGTTAACTAACAAATTCACCTGCCTTCATCTGATTAATTTGGAATCAATAACAAAAAAAAAAAAGTTTCTGTCAATTAACAATAAACATATCAGATCAAAGACCAAAATTTCATAAAATCACAAGAATACTTAAGAACATGAAAATCATAAAAATAAAAAATTCAACGAACTAGTGATCGAGTTAGCAATTACGATTGAATTACTAATCAAAAACCGAACCAAACATGAATATTTATAAAAAACACACACAAAACACACCAAGAACACACACATTTAACAAGTTCCAGACTACCTCTCTAATTCGACCATTACTCTCTCAATTTTGCGAGTTAAAATCTGAAAATTTAGGAAATTAAACATGTAGTATAGATGCATAACATATCCATAATTTAGATCAAACGGAAAAACATAGAATTTTCTAGAATATTTTAAAGTTGCTGCTCTATTTTCGAAAAAACCGAAATTAGAAATTAAAATTATAATTACTCTCAATATAGATGGAATTAACACATGAAATTTTCAGGATTTGCTTGTTATATTGATTACAATATTCGACAAAAAAAATTAAACTCTAATTTCAAGCCAATCAAAAATCCGACAATTCAAGAACGTAAGAATTGGGCAGAACTTCGAAAATCGATAACTCCCTAATCGTTGCGATTTAGGACTTGAATTTTTTTACTGTACCTGAATGTTGATCATATTCAAAACATATCCAAAAATCAACTCAATCCGACATTATATGAATTTTTAAAAAATTTCAGGAGATCACAACTTGACGCTTCGGTTGATTTTTCTTGAATTTACTGAAATTTCTTTGCAAGAATTCTTGTTAGATTCACCCCCTAGACTCCGATACCACTTGATAGAACAAGGTCTAGGTGAATCAAGAACATTTAGAACAAATCTTGCAATGAATTGATATTTCTCTCACTTCACACCTTGAATTACACACTTGAATTTGCATGGTTGATATATCCAATTCCCAAAATAAAGTGTAAGCCACTATACCAAAAGACTATCTTGCTCAATTTCTCCTACTTCAAGCTTTACTCGTATCAACCTTCTCTTTACCCTTGCCTTCTATTCCTGAAAAGTGAAAATTAAAGAAATCCTAAGCAATAATGCCACGTGAGCAACTAGATCAATACAAAACCATACACAAATGACCTGTATATCAATATAATCAGAGATCCTGCAAAAGCACATGACGGTCACAATATACATAAGATAGGTAAAATCAAAGAAGATGAGATATATCAAGATGGAGACTCTTGATAATGTCACAACAACATTATCACGTTATGAGTAATTCCAGGGAACGCGATAACAGCAAAAATCATCGAGGCCCGCAGTACCCGACATCGTACTCCCACTAATAATGAAGTACGACATCATACTCCGAGATCATTGGTAATATGGCTGTTACATATTAAATTTCAATCCCGTGGATTCTATTTTGTAATAGTTAGTTGAATTTTATTTCCATGTAATTTGTTTTCTTTCAATTGTAAGTTGTTTCATTTAATTAGAAGTTGAAGGGTATAGTTTGTAAATCCTTCAAACTTGGTTTAATATTTAATGGAAACCTCCTAGGGTTTCCCAAAACTTTGCCATTATTCTCATTGTTGAAAGAAAAAGCGGCCGCCTATCTTCACAATTCTCTCTGACAATTCATCATCGATTGAGTGCTTATTCTCTTTGTATGGATCATTTTTATTGTTGTTATTGGTGTGAGTGCAAGATTATCCTTTTGGAACGAATTAACAATTGGTATCAAAGCCACAGTAGCGGATTTCAACTGATTTCTCTTTGGTGTTCTTCACAGTTCTTCGAAATTCCCCACGGTTTCATTCTTAATCTCTTTTAAATCTTCTTTTTTCTGTGTTTTTATATATCATAATCATTGATAATAATTCTAGTATTAATTTCGAGCAATATTGTTCAATCATTATATGTTTTTTTATTGATTAATTGCAGAAAAACTAATTCGGAAATTTTTTTGCCTTTAAACACGGTTTTTGCTTAAAATCACCATTTTTGAGTGTTTTTGGTTACTTGTTTTTCCCAAAATGTTTCTAAAATCAACCGAGCAGTTAGAAATTGTTTTCAGGCTATAAAACACATTTTTTATTTCTGCAAAATTTTTATAAACTCCATCTCGGATCCAATTTCGGACCATCTCAGATCAAATTTCGGATCACATCCAAAATTCGATTGTCCCAAAAACACACCCGAATTTCGGACAAATTACTTTTCGGATCATCAAAATCACTTGTTCTTCAATTTTAACATCTCATCCGAATTTCGGATCAACCACCCGAAACACTATTCATCTGAATTTCGGATCATTCACCATACAAATTTTAGACGGTTCAACTGAAATAACATCCATCCGAATTTTGGTCAATCCACCCAAAATTCAATCATCCGAATCCCGGACGATTCCTACACCCGAATTTCGGTTCCTTCACTGGAAATATCAGTTTCCACTTCCAAAGATCTTTTCCATAATCAGCACTCACCATTCGAATCATCATGTCTAGAGAAGCTCTTGTCCTTGGATCATCGAACAGACCACCAGTTCTCTATCCAGACGAATATGAGTAATGGAACATGCGTCACCTCATGATCCTATCCATTAATGAGGGACCCACTATCTTTTACTCCGAATGTTCAGAAGTAACAAATGTTGATCCTCCACTTCCAGCGACAAGGGTAGTTCGTGAACCTGAGAATGAAATAGAAAAGGAAAGACAAGCAGCAGATCACAGGGCAGAGTATCTAATCTATCAAGCCCGTCCCATCGATATTCTCGTTGGTGTTGATAGCAAACTGTCAGCAAAAGAAATGTGGGGTGAACTGGAGATGCAGATGCTTGGGGCAGACCTGAATGATATGGACAAAATTAAAAAAGCCAAGGCCAAATTCTCCGAATTCAGGGCCAAGGATGGAGAATCCATTCAGAGCACTTTTACAAGATTCTGTGTTGTTCTGAATGAATTAAACAAGTTGCACATCAAAAAGGAAAGAGATGACATCAACATCCAGTTCTTATCTTCCTTAGCTCCAGAATGGACACTAGCTAGTAGAGCAACTAAAAGAGCTCTGGATATCACTGACGTATCTATAAATGTGGTGTTTAAAGAACTCAAGAAATAACAAGGCTATTTGGACGCTCACAAACAGATGGCTAACACTCTGGCTTCTCTGTTGCTGACTGTCAGCCCATCTACAAAACCAAATGATTCTCTGGCCTTACTTTCGAACAAGACACACTCTCCTGAACCACTGCCAAACCCGTCACCCATGCCCTACTACCACCACACTGGTTCCTCCTCTCAATATCCATATGCCATACCCCAAATGCCTGAGCCTCTGGATGCTGAAGAGGCTGACATTCATAAACAAATGGCCTTCTTATCAAATCGTCTTCAGCAGAAGCGTTTTTATCATAATAAGACCAAATAGATATTCTGATGAGAGGAGATAGGATAGACGGGATGAGAGAGATGACAGGCGGAGAGAAGATTGGAGGAGAGAAAATAGCAATGATAGGGCCCGTGATGACTGGAGGAGAAATGATAGAGATGATAGGCGTTATGATGATGAAAGAGACAGACGAGATGATCGGAGGGATTATCGAGATGATCGCCGTTATGAAAGGCGTGACGATAGGAGAAATGATGATAGGCGGGAGTATAATCGCCGTGATGATAGTCGGGACTCCCGCCGCGCTGATAAAAGGCCTGAACATAGAGATGACAGACTTAGAAATGACGACCCAAGACATCTGATGAACGAGGCTGCTATAAATGTTGGAAACCTAATCATTTTGCTCGATAATGCAAGAGTCAATTCGAGCGTGACCTGGTTATTATGAGAGGAAGGTCGAGGTCCTAAAGAAACGAGTTGATGCAATGGCTCTGGTAGCACAAGAAGACTACTGGGTAGATGAGGAATTTGATGATGAAGAAGAGAGGGGCCAAAATTGCTATACGACTAACAGAATTGGGCTTGCTGAGTATCCTACTACTTCCGACTCTGATTCAGACAAGCCTGTAGAGGGGGAGAACATGGAAGGTCCAACAGCCTGTCTGATGGTCAAGTCCGGGGATTCTGAATGCTCCACATCAGATTCTGAGACAAATGAGATACATTCCTTTTACATTCATAAGTTTTTAAGTGTTAAATTTCTAAAAAATGAATGTAAATTGCACATACAAATACTTGAGTTAGAAGCTAAGTATAATGTCGAAAAAGAAAAGTGTGTCAAGGTGGAACAACTGGCCCAATCTCTAAAAGAAACATCCGACAAGTATGAAAATAGTTGGCTAAACGAGCATAATTTGATAAAAATATTTTTACTTGAAAAGGTAAAGGTTGAGGATAGTAACACTTTCCTTAAGAGTTGTATTGCTACAATCACTAAGGAAAAGAGTTCTTTGAAGTCAGAATTGTCTGTCCTTACAAAACGCTTATCCTGAGCTTCCCTCTCCATTCTAAAAGCAATAAAAAAAGGCAAAAAGTTTCTGCAGCTCTAGCTGTAGAGTCCTTAAACGTGGAAAACTTAGACAATCAGAGGAAATATAAAATGATTGAAGAAGAGAGAATAGATTTATACTCACGGATCAAAACCCTAGATGATGAATTTCTAAAACGGAGTCAAACTGAACAAACTATTCATCTAAATGAACCCAAAGAAACTAGGTTTTATCATTCCAAACAAGGAATTGGTTTTAAAAATCCTAAGTTTTTGGAAAAGGCTCAATCATTTCTACCAATATTTTATGATTGAAGGTATATGGGACGCAGGTTCAAGTCTTTCTTTTTTGAATCATCGGAAGAAGTCTTAACCCAAGAGGATGAGAAAAGAAGTGAAAATGAAAAAAAAGGGAAATTTCTTTTAAATATGAAAAGCTAAATAACAGTTATCCTTGCAGAGTACCCACTCTGAGGGATGATTTCTTTGATAGCTATTCATCAACTGAAATGAACGCCGAACCTGTTAAACCAATCCCTCATCCTTACATTCCTACAAAGGATCTTTAACACAAAATAAATGTTTTAGAAAAGGACTTAAGGACAGCTCGAGAGAAAGCCCTTGGTTATCAAGAAGCTCTTCTCAAAAGCGAGGCAAAATTGTTAAGATGCAGTTTTGAACAAAGTGTAGAATTAACCATCCACAAAGAAAAGTTTGACACAGTTTCAGAAAAGTTAAGTTCTCACTTAAAAGATTCAAAAGCCTCTCATCCTGCCAAAGTCCTGCATACATCATCAGACAAAGGTAAAGCTATGATTGAAGTTCCTGTAATCATTTTTGAGGTGAGTGTTCAAAATCTTCAAAAGCTGCGGTTTCAAAGACGGCTAAGAGTCAATCAAAGTCTTCCCAGAATCCTACTCACCAAGGAAATCTTTCTAAATTTATGTCCAACTCGATTTAGACGTCAAGTTCCTGAAATGAATAAATTTGTGTTTTATCCTGAAAAACGAATCCGTAAAAAGAAAATTAAAAATAATGCATCATTGGCCTCACCAAAGTTTGATTCATATATTTTGCCTAGGTCCACACCAAAAGCAAATACAAAACAGGTTTCAAAAAGTCAAAAGCCGAAGGCAACTTCATTGCCTAAGGTTTCAAAGCAAGTTGGGTCCAAACACAAATGAATTCCAAAAGGTTCTGCATCCAGACCACACAAAAGTGCAATATGGGTTCCTAAATTTGTGAATGAGACATATACACCTGGAACACCTAACCAAAAAGGACTCATCCTAAGATGGGTACCCAAAGTTGTGTGATTTAATGCAGATGGTTCTTGGTTACTTCAGATCAAGATCCGCACTTCAATACAATGGCTTCTAGTTAACTCAGACTAGGACCCGTTCTTCTATTAGTCGGTTGATGTACAAATTTTTTGTGCAAAAGCCGACAAGTTTGGCTTCTGTGCACTCAGCTCAGGGCCCATTCTAAATCCAACATATTTTCTGAACAACTCGGTTCAGAACACGGTTTGCATGTCAATTTTTCCATGGATTTGTATCACATGCCTAAGGATTATCATCGTAACAAATTTTCTTTACAGGAAAGTTTAATTTGGTACATGGATTTGGGTTGCTCCAAGCACATGACTGGGAGGAAAAAGTTGCTGTCAAATATTGTAGAACAGTATTGTGGGACAGTTAAGTTTGATAACAATAACCACACTCAGATCAAAGGTTACGGTGATTTAGTTCTAATTAATCTAGTCATCAAGGATGTGGACTATGTTGACGGGTTATCACATAATCTATTTAGCATAGGTAAACTCTGTGACAAAGGGATAGAAGTCACGTTTAGGGCTAAAAACTGTAGTGTTAAGAGCAGTGATGGGAATGAAATTCTAATTAGTTCCCGCAATTCAAACCTTTACACCATAGACGTGGCTAAGCTTATGGTCAAGGATAGCATTTGTCTGTTATCAAAAGCCTCTTCAGAGGACTCTTGGTTATGGCATCGAATGCTATTGCACTTGAACTTAGTAAATCTGAACAAGCTGACATTGAAACAACTGGTTAAGAGACTCCCAGAGCTTCGTTACGAAAAAGACCACTTGTGTGAAGCATGTGAGAAAGGAAAGATGAAGAGATCATCTCACAAGCCAAAGCCCGAACCATCATCAAAAAGAGTTCTGGAGTTACTACATATGGATTTATGTGGTCCTATGCGAACACAAAGCATAAACGGGAAGCGATACGTGTTGGTTATCATTGATAATTATTCACGATATACCTGGGTAAAATTCTTGCGATCCAAGGACGAGACAGCTCAAGAAATCATCGACTTCATCAAGAGTGTCGAAACCCAACAACAGCTGTCAGTACAGTCAGTCCGATCAGACAACGACACAGAATTCGGTAGTAGAAAGCTTCCTGCGATCCAAGGGTATTCACCATCAGTTCTCAGCCGCACGAACTCCTCGAGAGAATGGTATCCTTGAAAGACGTAATCGAACCTTGGTGGAAGCTGATCGCACCATGCTGAACTAGTCAAAGCTACCTCCGTTCTTGTGGGCTGAAGCCGTGTCCACAACCTGCTACACGCAAAACCGCTCAATCATCCATAAGCGTTTCAATAAAACCTCCTTATCAAATCTATTTGAATAAAGTTTCTTATATCAAGTACTTACGAGTGTTTGGTTGCAGGTGATATGTGCTGAATGACTAGGACAACCTCGGAAGATTCAACGAGAAAGCGGATGAAGCGATCTTTATTGGATATTCATCCAATTCAAAGGCATATCGCGCATTCAACACTCGCACCAGGACAGTCAACGAGAGTGTGCATATCACATTCGATGAAATGGCTGAACTAGCTCCGGAAGTTGACCAATCAGGACCACGCATTATTCAAATGCCTGGAGACTCATCTAAATCTACTTCTTTTTCTTCTTCTAATTTAGTTAATTTATTTGATCCTTTTTATGTAGAATTTTTTGGTCCTAGTATTAATTCTTATTCTGTTTCATCTTCTGCAGTTAACACATCCTCAATTGATTGAACTGTTGATCCACCACCTTCAGATCCACCAATTCCTTCACCAATCCATACACCGTCTACTTCATCATCTTCACCTTCCACCTCATCCACAAACATCCCTCACGTTTAATCTACTCCATTAATACCCTCACATATTGTCTCAATCATTATCCATCTAGAAGACCCAATAGATACTGAACCGGAACCAGTGGTACCTTCACTCGAAACCATCGATCAGAATTCTTCATCCATCCCCACCCTCACCACTGAGAGTCCATCGCGTTCACCCCTGCCACGTGAGACGAAATGGACCCGAAATCACCCAACTGAACAGATCATTGGTGGTATTTCTACCAGGGTCCAAACTCAAAGGGCATCTCCTAACAAATGTCTCTTTGCGTCATTCCTTAGTATGATAGAGTCAGCTCCTATAGACGAAGCCTTGAAAGACCAAAACTGAATAGTAGCAATCCAGGAAGAGCTCAACCAGTTCGAACAACTAAGAGTATGGCGATTAGTTCCCAAACCAAAAGGTCAAGCCATAATCAGGACCAAGTGGATCTTTAAGAACAAACGAGACGAAAACGACATTGTGGAAAGAAACAAAGCGAGACTAGTCGCCAAAGGCTACCGACAGCAAGAAGGCATTGATTATGACGAGAGCTTCGTTCCAGTTGTAGGATTGAAACTATCAGAATCTTCTTGGCGTATGCGGCACACAAGGACTTCAAGGTGTACCAAATGGACGTCAAGACAGCCTTCTAAAACGGTGAACTTAACGAAGAGGTGTATGTTGAACAACCACAAGGCTTTATTGATGCACATAAACCAGACCATGTTTATGTGCTAGATAAAGCCTATATCGTTTAAAACAAGCACCTCACGCATGGTATGACAGTCTTTCTAATTTTCTTATCTCAGCTGGTTTTGGTAAAGGTGTTGGGGACACAACGTTATTTACGAAAAATAAAGGCCCGCACATAATGCTAGTCCAAATATATGTAGATGACATTATATTTGGATCTACTAACCATATGTTTTGTAAGGATTTTCTATCCCTAATGGAGTCCAGGTTTGAGATGAGTATGATGGGAGAAATGAATTTTTTCCTCGGATTACAAGTCAAATAACTTGAAGATGGGATATTTGGGAACCAGTCAAAATATACCCTTGACATTCTAAAGAAGTATAAGTTAGACTATTGCACGGCTATCGCAACTCCCATGTGTTGTTACACCCGATGTGACAATAGCTGTCTAGTTTCAGTATCCGTAGTCTCTGAATCTGATAGTCTATTACGATCAATGAACAACAACTAGAAGCTATCGTCAAAGGGAGTCTGTTGGTACATCCGGTGTGACGACAGCAGTCTAGTTTTGTTATTGATATCATGATTGTCTATGATGTTTACATTTGCATGGTAAGTTCTAGAATAAGTTATAGAAATAAGTTCTAGATTAAGTTCTAGAATAAGTTCTTGAAATAAGTTCTAGAATAAGTTCTAGATTAAGGTCTAGAATAAGTTCTAGAATAAGTTCTAGATTAAGCTCTAGAATAAGTTCTAGAAATAAGTTCTAGAATAAGTTCCTAAATAAGTTCTAGATTAAGTTCTAGAATAAGTTCTAGAATAAGTTCAAAGATAAGTTCAAGAGGAGCGTCTACAAGTTCGTGAGGAGCGTCTTCACGAACTTATCGGCTATATAAGGAACTTATCTGTGTGAATTCAGTGATCTTTGACGGCTCAGAGGTTCTGTCATACTTGAGAGCAAACAGAGCATCCGGGTGAAAAGCTTTTGCAGAAATCAGTGTTCGAGGCGATTACGAACTTGTGAGTGTTTGCAGAGTGTTTTCAGAGTGTTCTTGGAGAGAATCACGTGTCGGGACGTTCGTGTTTACATCTATCATTGTGTTAGTCTCCGTGTTTCGTGTTGCGTGATCAATCCGTTAAGCCCCTAACGAGGATTCCACACTCGTTGGACCGTGTCGCGTCAAGATTGGATCCGTAGGTAGGTGACCTTACACCATGGCTTCAAGCTGTAAGTTAGACACTGATCCTGCCGGGAAAAGTGTCGATAATACAACTTACAGTGGGATGATTGGTTCCTTACTCTATCTTACGGCCTGTAGACCAGATATAATGTTCTTTATATGTCTTTGTGCTCATTTTCAGGCCGACCTGAAGGAATCACACCTCACTACGGTAAAACGCATATTTCGTTATCTTAAGGGTACACTCGATCTTCGTCTATGGTATCCAAAGGGAACCAATTTCGATCTTACCACTTTTTCAGATGTTGATTTTGCAGGTTGCAGAGTAGACAGGAAAGAACTTCAGGCGGGATTCAGTTTTTTTGGTGACAGACCGATGAGTTGGTCTTCCAAAAAGCAGAATTGTGTCTCCACATCTACAACCAAAGCTGAGTACGTAGCAGCTGCAAGCTGTTGCTCTTAGGTGCTGTGGATGAGAACATATTTACATGATTATGAATTTTCTCCACCAACATCTCGGTATACTGTGATTCCGGAAGTGCAATTGCCATATCTTGCAATCCCGTGCAACACTCAAGAACAAAACACATAGACATCAGTTATCATTTCATTAAAGATCACTTAGAAAAAGAGACAGTTGAATTATATTTTGTATCCACGGAATTTCAACTTGCTGATATTTTTACTAAGGCTTTAGAGGAACCTTGTTTTGAGTTCTTTTCGGCATGTTGAATCCACCTTCTATTTAAATTTCATATATTCTCTAAATAATTCCATTTCAAACAATTAATTGTTTGAAATTCCTTTATTTGGAAAATATCTGACATTTAAATTTAAAGGTCGTGTCACAAAATTGTGTTCAGCGTTTCTTTATCTATATATCTCTTTAATGTTAATGATCCTGAAAGTTGCTATGTAGTTTATGCTAAATAAATCCAGGTTTGTCTGAATTTCAAAGGGTACAACGGTTTTAGGGGAGTAAATTAGGTATGTAGTTTACATTATTTTATTTTATTTTATTCTTAAGTTAACTTTATTTTTCCTTAAGTAACATACTCTGGAAAACACAAAAAGATTTTATTTTTATTTTTGTTGCTTATTTTTATTTGCCAAATATTTTAAAAAATTCAAAAAGATTTTTATTATATGTATTTGTTTATTTTCTTACTTAATTAATTTTTATTTAGTAGTTTAATTGAAAAATTAAAATTTTTTTATTATTTTTCTTTGTTTAGTTTATTCTTAGTTAATTGTGTCTTAGGATTCTTATAGAAAACTCAAAAAGATTTTTTTGGGCAAATTTTTATTCAGTTTAGTTTATTTAATTAAATTCTGGCCCAATGTTTGTTTTCTGTTTGTTTGGCCCACCGATTGGAAAACATCCATGTGGATCCTCAGACTCGACCCACCCACGCGCCTATAAATAGGCGGGATCCACTTTCCTTCTCTTTTACGCTTTCTTCTCCATCTTCTCCGACGATTTCCACTGCCATAGCTACGATCACTCAAGCTCCCAACCTCATTTTTCAACTGTTTTTACCATTGTTTTTGCATTTTCCTTCTAATCCACCATCCAGCAATCCATCTCTTACTTTATTTTTCATTTTAACTTATATTTTTATGGTTTTTAAATTTCCATAATTTAAAGGGTTTTTATCTCAATTATTTTACCTTTATAGGTTAGTAAATCAGGTTTTTGTAAGTTAGTATACTTAAGTAAAATGTTCTATATCATTTCTAGTATTAGAATATACAATTTCATGCATTTTTATGATTTTTAGGAATAGTACACGTATGCATGTGCATGAACATCATAAGTCCATAATTTTTCTAATTATAATTTCGGGTCCATCCGAAATTCGCATGGTCGTTCCAATTTTGGATCTATCCGAAATTCGGATGGCCCAGTTTAAATTTTAACTTTAATTTTTCATATTCAAAGGACCCCATCAAAGTTTTCGATTCATCTGAAATTTAGATCAGTTGACATCCTTGACTTAGAAAATACATAAATATCATCTTCGGCCCATCCGAATTTCGGGTCACCCGAAATTCAGCCGGTTCCCAATGATGGCATTTATGTCTTTTGTAATTCTAAGTGTATGTCATGGCTCACCCGAAATTCGGGTCCACACGAATTTCAGACCCACTCTGAATTTTGTCGCATCATTCCTAAGTGTTTAATGTAAGCATTCATACACGAATCTTGGGTCCATCCGAAGCTCGGGTCCCCCAATTTTTTTCCATACTTAGTTTTTCTTTAAGTTTTTTCTTTTTCATGCATCATCTCATTCAAATTTTGAACCCACCCGAAATTCGTACCAGCCCATCCGAGTTTCGATCCTACCGGAAATTCGGTCCCCTTCATCCGAAATTCGGTTCCTCAACCGAAATTCAACACTTAACATTTTTTCCCTATTTTTCTTTGAATTTCATTTTTTATATAAATCAAAAACAAAATAAACTTCCATGTCCTTTGCACCATTGGTTCAAGTTCAAATAAGCGTTTAAGTGAACACGACTATTCAAACATTGGTCTCTCAACGATTGACTTTGGATTTTTATTCAATAGAACTTACCTTCTATTGATAAAAATCCCGATGCTTTAAACAGAATAGACGAGTTCTATTTCACACTTATTGCAGACTTAATCTCTATGTATTGTTTCTATACAAGTCTTCTTAACCAACTATGTTGCCTTTCTATAGGGCTCATGGATACCCAGCTCACCCTAACCATTCCCACCGTCCAATACCTCATAACAACCAACAGTTGCCAGAGGTGACCCTTCTTCACCGTGATCACTTCACAGAATTTGCTCCACATAACTGGCAACTGGACCTATCCATTCTTCACTCCGAAGCCGAGGATATCACTTTTGATATCCTCAAAGGCCACCCAATCTTTTATTCCCTCACCACAGCCATCTCCGTACCAATCATTTACCTTCAACAATTTTGGTACCACCTAAAGTTCGTCAATGAGGCAGTCCCTCATTTCACAACAAAAATCGACTCCGTCCACATCCGCCTAACTCTAGAAGACATACGCCACATTCTCCGTCTCCCAACCGAACACTTCTCAGTCACAAAATACTCCTTCGCTCCCATTCCAACCCCCGCCCAAACACGCCAAGACGTCCAATCCCTAGGTTATGATGGTGCCCTATCAAAACCATCTGACTTCAAAACAAAACAGCTCCAATCACACTGGAGAGTATTATTTGATATCATCAACAAATGCTTCACTGGAAAGCATTCTGGCCACGACTCCGCATCAATCCATGTTTTAGCCATGTTCACCGCTTTTGCTTTTGACAGACATTTGGATTACACTGCGTTCATTTTTGACGAGTTAAAGAGTGCAGTCCAAGATAGAGGAACCAAGAGAGAGCGGAAATTTATACCATTTCAAATGTTCCTTCAACTGATCATACAATTTTCGATGGATCAAGATGACGATATACATGAAAGGCCCGAAGCTGACGTCTACAAGACGGTTGCCCTCCAACGGTTCAAGATCCCTAGGGACATTCCTCGGGTTCAAGTAATGAACATTCCACTATCGCTTCTCAATATGGTAGATAGGAGGTTAGAAAGGGTAATGGTTTATTACCAAGGTGTGTATCCGGAAGAGGATCTGTCAGAACCAACAGAGCCAACCACTTCCGAAGGTGAGTATCGAATGAGTGAGGTTGACGGTGAAAGGGAGAACATTGCCAATATTTTGGGTTCCAGGGAGTGGCAGTTGAGTGAAGAGAGGGAGGGCGCGGGAGGTGAGAGACCAGAGACAAGTGACTCTGAACGCACCATCTCTGACCCTTTGAGCGCCGAAAGATTAAGAGTTGAGGGAGATCCTACCCCCCAAAGCCAGACAATCCAACAAAAGGCCACCAGTCCAGTGGACGAAATAACCCAACCCAGCCACTCAGGTTCCCCTCAAAGGGAACCTATTTCACATCAAGGGGACATAGCACATATGCCATCTTCCCCTCATTTAGAGAGGGAAGATGTTGAAATAGGTCACCTGCCGCCCCCGGTGACCGAAGTTCATTTGATCACGGATGATCTCACACGCTATCATACGTGCACGACACCTCCGTGGCATCCCCGCACATCCGAGACGCCTCCGTGGTGTCTCCACAAACTTCCAGATCTGCACTCCCAGCTGGGGAGGCAGAAAGAACGAAAGGAAGTCTTGAAGCGAAGACAGAAATGTTGTCCGCTTCAGGCCATCAAGGGATCACACCTGAGATATTAACGGCCGCTCTTCATGTTGCCAGAATAGTTACCCTGGCTGACCTGGAAGCCCTCAAGGTCGCTTCTGAGGAAAAACATTCGTCCCTTCTATCTTTCTTGAAGGGAAAGGGTGTTGCAACAGAGGAGTTGCCACCAGGAAACTATTCAGTCCAATCCACAACAACACTTCAAGAACAAATTGCCACGACCGCAGCATCTTCACAGATTCTATCAAAAGCCTATGTAGGCTAATAATGTGCATCGAGGCAGAGATGAAAAAGAGAATGGACAGGCTGGAATCGGCTGTCATTGATTTAATGACACTATGCAGACCTCAGGCTGAGTCATTAAAAAGGAAACATGATGACCAGGAGGACCCTGGTCATCCTAAGGGGGAGAAACGCCCAAGACTACATCCTGAGGGAGAGGTACCGAGTGTAAAGGGAGCTAGTGGTGAGCAAAGTGGGGAGAAATTTTCAAGTGCCACAGAGGGGCAGAGAGAAGAAGATCTGATGATGGCGATGGTAGTATATGAGCCTCCATCTGATAAAGTCAAAATCATCTTATTGTCTAATTCAGACTCGGAGATTGATCAAGACGATCAATAAAGATACTCAAACCAGAGCCTGAATCTCCACAAAATCATCTTCTTCTTTTGACTTTGTAAACTCACTAACCCATGTACCCCAAGAAGAACTATTATCAACTCTAAACGCTTCTTCCCCTCCTTCCCAACAGCCAACTCCTGAACCTACCACCACCCCACAAATCCAAACACCGTCCACCCAATCCACTGAACCATCAGGGGCTCGTCTTGTCGACTGCTTTCAAGAGCTCCCCGAGCCATCTCTCAGATACGACAAGTTGACTTGGATTAGGTCACATGGTTCTCCATGGGAAAAGTGCATACCCTACCTGCCAGCGACAGAGACTCCCTAAGGCTCGACCATTGGGGTCGAGTTTATCAGATGCTTGAAACGTGTTGTCAAGGTTGAAGCCCCACCTTCAGGAGCATAAACAATATTTGATGAAATTAAAAGTAAAGGATTTTCTTCAGCCGTATCTAGAAGATAAATTCAATGTTGTTTTCATGAAAAAGCCCGGTAAGTAAAGCAGACATCTTCTAATGGAGTTAAGTGATGCTTCAAAGGCAGAACAAGCTGAATACAACCAAATGATGCTGAGAGAAACCCGGTCGAAGTCGACATACTGGTCAAAGTCGAAGATCGTAAAGATAGTGTCCATTTCTATGTACAAACGGGCCCGTCTATTCACTCCTTCTTTTGACATAAAATGAGAAGACGGGTTGTCACAACTAGTACATGAGAGTGACCTAGACTTCATGAACCCCGACGATATTGAAAATATGCACAATAAGCTGAAAAATAAAGTAAAGGGGCAATTGAGTCATGCCACTGCTCTGGCAACTCTGACCAGATGTATGAGATGGCTTTCTATCATCATGGTGCTTAGCCGATTTCCAAATGGCTATTGAGAGCACCCTGGTTATAGTGGGACTCAAGGCTCCTGATCAAACATTTTTTGGTATCGATCATCAACCCATGTATCGAGTATTCATGGGAGCTGACCAGGGAGTCATCTTTTTGGAAAAGAATGGGCAGAAGAAGTTCTTGCGTTTTGAGGAGTTTCCCTGTTACTCTGATGGCACTCTCCATTTAAAAAGAGCAGAGCTGAATGGGAGACTTCAGCAGGATGATGCCCAGAAAGTTTCTGAATTCAAGAAAAGGCCTAAGGAGATACATGATTAACTCAACGCACTTGAGCTTATAAATGATAGGTTGCATGCTCGCCAGGTGATCAAAAGATTCGATGTTATTCTTGGCCTGCGAGGATCTGAAGAGCAAGCCTGCCATCCTCCACAATAATTGAAAATGGAGAGATTGTTACTTATTAAATTTCAATCCTATGGATTCTATTTTGTAATAGTTAGTTGGATTTTATTTCCAAGTTAATTTATTTTCTTTCATTTGTAAGTTGTTTCATTTAATTAGAAGTTGAGGGTATAGTTTGTAAACCCTTCAAACTTGGTTTAATATTTAAGGGAAACCTCATAGGGGTTTCCAAAACTTTGTCATTATTCTCATTGTTGAAAGAAAAAGCGGCCGCCTATATTTTCAATTCTCTCTGACAGTTCATCATTGATTGAGTGCTTATTCTATCTGTGTGAATCATTTTTATTGTTGTTTATTAGTGTGAGTGCAAGATTATCTTTTTGGGACAAATTAACAATGGCTATAGTGTACATCACACACAGTAATGTACTATATCCTAATCAATTATATGAATATGTACATGTTAGGAATAACCGTAATATTCAATTAAGGTAAATGTATAAGCAGAATGATCATAGAGGAATGATATGATGCATGAACTAGGAAACAATTAACATAACCATGAGAAACAAGTAACTGCCATCATGTATGAACTACACATGTATCTCTGGTACTCAAAATCAATGTATTAAAGATCCTATCATTAACAAGCTAACACAATATGTGCTCATAAGATTAGTCAATGTGTTGCCCACAAGCTCCAAGTGTCGCCGAATTAGCTACAAGACACCTAGACCATCACCAAGCATGTTAAAATGAGAAATGGCAAGAAAAAAAATATTTAACTAACTTTTATATACTTTTATGGACTTCTAAGTAACGTCCTAAAGTTCCCTATTATGAAATAGAATCCCTCTTAACTATGTTTAAAGGGTAAAGTAGTCACTTATCATGTTTTAGTAAGTGTTTCATGGTTTTAAGTCCCAAACAACCCACCTCAATAATTGAATTGCTTATAAACATATTTTGAGTTCCTAAATGAATGTTCACAAACCATTTGGAGGTCTTACAAGCTCCTTAATCCTAATTCGACCTTACAATACTTTAAACCCTTAATTTAGAAGTGAAAAACAAGTATAAGAACCAAGAAAACCCGAATGAAGCTCAAAACGAATTTCGCAAGTAAGGCTAACTAGAGGACGGTCACAGCGTGACCTCTGGTTCCCAAGCCTGTTCTGGACAATTTTTCATAGCTGCACATTCCAATACTTGCATAGAACCCAAATATGCCAATTGTTCTACTTAAATTTTTTCACATATGCTTCTAATATATATTGTAAACACTTTTAAAACTAATTTAACATCACTTTAATCCATCATTTGAAACCAAGAAAATGTAGATATAATTATCAATAAACCCATTTGAGTTATTCAACTTCCTTATCTACATACAATGGAATACTTCAATAATCATGTTAGAGTTGTATGTAACATTTAGAAACTTGATTCTTCCTTATTCAATAATCAAGGTTTTATCCTTCTCTTTGTTTGCCATAAACCCAAAATCTTCCACGGTTGAGCTAAGATTATGAAAAAGAAGATGATACACAAATAGAGAAGATGAAGTTGTAGATGCTTACCACAATGGCTCCTTTCTTCCTTCAAAAACATAGATAATTGTTGAAGCTCTTTCTTGGAATCAAACGGGGCTTCAAAAACTTAGATAAATGTTGAAGCTCTTTCTTGGAATCAACTAATGGTAGGTGAGTATCCCAACAACCTCCAAAATGAATAATGCACGCTTGCAAAAGATCATCAAGAGTCTGAATGGTGCGCTCACTTTGGCCATCGGTTTGAGGGTGATACGTCATACTCATTTTTATTCGGGTACCCAAAGCTTGCTGAAAAGTATCCCAGAATTGAGACGTAAATCGAGAATCACGATCAGATATGATCGACTTGGGATTGTCGTGCCGTGAAACAATCTGGGATGTAAATTTGGGCAATCGCTCCAAAGAATAAGTCTCTCGAATGGGAATGAAGTGAGCTGTATTGGTAAGGCGATCAACAATTACCCAAATACTATCATGCTGGCGCAAAGTCTTTGGCAACTTAGTAACAAAATTCATAGTGATATATACTAATTTGACTCCAAAATCAAAAGTGGCGGCATAATACCATATGCCTTCTGTTGTTCAGCTTTGACTTGTAGGCACACCGGTCATTTCTCCACATAACTTCACACATCATGCTTCAATCCTGGCCACCATTACTTAGCTTTCATGTCTCGGTATATCTTGGTGCTGGCAGGATGTTAAAAATATCTAGATTTATGTGCCTCTTGCAAAAGAATCTCACGAAGTCCGCCTAACTTTGGAATCCAAATCCGCTCTTTGTAGGTTTTCAATTCAAGGAAGTTATCGGTTAACAAAGCAACTTGCCCGAAATTACGTTCAGCTTTAAGATTTTTAGCTTAGAGTGCTTCACCTTGCCGTCTCCGTATATCATCAACAATCGACGGTCTAACCGGTACATAGGCAAGCACATAGTGAAGAGCTTCTTTCCGGTCTCTGTACATCTTCCGGCTAAGAGCATCAGCCACCAAGTTGGCTATCCCGGGGTGATATAGATTTTCACAGTCGAAATCCTTAATCAACTCCTTTGCTCGCTGTTGTCTCATATTAAGATTCGGTTGATCAAACATATACTTAAAACTCTTGTGATCGGTATATATTTGAGAACGAGTGTCATACAGATAAGTTTTCGCGAAGCGTGCGCGATAACTTTTCCATGCTGCATAAGTACACAATCAAGACCTTAATCTGGTGCATCACTATAAACCACCAAATCATCATTGCCTTCAGGCAAAGCAAGAATCAGGGCATTAGCCAAAAACAAGTCTTCAATATTTGAAAAGCTTTTTCTTGCTCATCAGCCCAAACAATAGCAGATTTCTTCATAATGATAGAAGTAAGTGGCACCGCGATTTTAGAGAAATCACGTATGAAACGTCGATAATACCCAGCCATTCCGAGAAAACTCCTTACTTCAGATGCGTTTTTTGGTTGCTCCCAATATTGTATTCCCTCTACTTTTGCCGAATCAAGGGATACTCCACTTTCAGAAATGACATGTCCCAAAAACTGTACTTTTGGTTGCCAGAAGTCACATTTGAAGAACTTTGCATACAATCATTCTTTTCGTAGTACCTCCAACATTTCACGCAAATGAGTAACACCGTCTTCAAGTATATCAAGATATCATCGATAAACATGATATCTGACTTGTCCAACATAGGTCGGCACACCCAGTTCATAAGATCCATAAACACGGCCGGTGCGTTAGTGAGTCCGAACGACATTACTAAAAACTCATAATGACCGTTGTAAGGTCGCCTTCCTACGGATCCTATCTTGACGCGACACCGTCCAACGAGTGCGGAATTCTCGTTAGCGGCTTGACGGGTAGACCACCCCCACGAAACACGGAGACACACACTATGATAGACGAACAACGGAACGTCCCGACACGTGATTCTCTCCATGAACAAACTCTCTGACACTTGCAAGTTCGAGATCGCCTTTGCTTAAGCGTTGCTTAATCTTCTGCTAAAACTATGTAATTAATCGAATTAACCCTTAATTATAACACCTAGTTTGAATTTGCCTAGGACAAGTTCGAATAAGCCCAAGGCCTTTCGAACTTGTCCTCTATAAATTCGAATCCTATGCTTTGAACTTATGTTTGAACTTATGTTTGAACTTATCTTAGAACTTGTGTTTGAACTTATTGTAACACATTACACCAAGTTCAAACATACATACAATCAATATGAAACATATATAATCAAACATATATCAAACACTTGTTAATATGCAATAACGAATCAAATTGACTTTTACAAAGTATTGTCTATACTTAGACTGCTGTCGTCACACAGGATGCACTAACAGACTCCCCTTTGACGATAGCTTCTAACTATTTATATTTTGTCTAAGTACTAGAACTATATAAACTATTACCTGCATACAATCCTTGATCAATACAAACTCTAACAATCTTTTGGAACTTCCTACCTTCAGATCTCCAGCCTTCATGGAAGAAAATTGGCTGATCATGAAGCTTTTGCAGGTCATTCTTGGATAGATTGATTAGATGTAGAGGATCGTATACCTTCAAAATCACCTTGTCTTCTAGATCCTCCATGACTGCTTCAGCCGTTTCATTGTCTACATACCACCACTTCATGTTTCCAAGAACATCCTGTTAGACTTCAACGGTACTCTCTTCAAACATCGGACTGGCTTATAAACCATCCTAGCCCGAGGTTTACCTCTATGGGGATCTATTCTTGACACATCTTCAACTCTCTTGCCTGTCCTTGGCTTTATCCTTTCAAACTTTCCGGATCGACCCTCTCTTCGTATAATTTTAGCAATTTTCAGCGTAGGGGTCGTCTCCCAAGTTAATAAGCTCCTTCCAGGCCAGTTCCTTTACTTCGCATTTGGGCAATGTATTAAAAACCTTCAAGGTTCTCTTCAAATACTGAAGCCCGTCTCTTCTTTTAAGCACAAATAGATGCAGTTCTCTATCAAAGAACCAGCTTAATATTCCACCTGAGAGGTTTCCAGAATTTGGTACTCTCATGCTCTTCTTCATCTTCAGCTCTGAGTTCTTTTCTTCCTTTCGGAACCAAAGATTTATCAATTCTTCTCTGCTTTGCTCTTTATCAGTTGTATCAAATTCTGAATCATCCACAGATACCAACTTAATTTCATCTATGTCAATCACATTTTGATCATTGTGCACATACTGTTCTGTTATAGGTTGTGAAGGAATGATTACTTCATCTACGTTGTCGTCTTCATCTTCCACGACCTCTTCATCAGATTTCCACTCTACAATGTCTTCAGGGACGAACTCTCCTTCTTCAAGGTCTTTAATATCAGCTTCAAAATCAAACATTATCTCTTTGTCTTCAATATCCATTAGAGCTTCAATCATTTCGCTCTCAACAGTCTTTGAAGTTCCACCTTCAACTCCTTCTTCCATTCTCGATTCACTGGGCTCCCCCTGAATTGATGCTTGCTGAGCAGTCGAAAGATCTGCTAGCTCACCTTCTCTTCCAGCATTGGGATCATTGCCTTCATCATCTTTCCTCAAGATTTCAGCTTCTCTGCAGCTACTCTCCCCCTGAGCTTGTAGATTTTTCATTAACTGCTCCAGGAGAGTCTTCATTGTTTTTATCTCAGACGCTTGATCTGCTACAATTGTTTTCAACTCGGCGTTTTCCTGATCAAGTCTGGCATTGTGGGCTTGAAGTTCTCTCACTGCTGTAGATAGCTGGAAAATTTGGACTGTCTGGAAATCCACCTTTCCCTTCAGCTCTGTAAACCGCTGATTGTCGGTGAATGTCGATGATGTTGATTATCACACCCCGTTGCCCCGGTTGGCAACGAAGCGCGACGTCGCGGAAGAGTAACCATAATCATAATGAATGACCACTATATGGACGTTTTCAAAAATACATCGGCGTAACTTTAAAAGATATAAATGTTTTACATAACCTAAAATGATAAAGAGAAGTTCGCAAGGTACAGAGATTTAAATACATAATTAAATCATCCAAAATAATGCAAATAAATCTCCGATGGTTTGAAACTGAGTGCGACTCCTTAAATGCGGAAGCTTGAATATACTACCAATGTGATGGACTTGCCTTAATTTCCTGAAAATACACGCTAAAATACGTCAACAAAATTGTTGGTGAGCTCATAGGTTTACACGTAAATCTGACTCGTATGGACAACAATAATAGAGATTGAATTTATAAAATCATAAATTCCTTGTTATGTATTACATATAAACCATCATGCAACCGAAGCTTAATTTAAAATGAGTTTGCCCTGTGCAGTATTCCCATACGTAATACCGTGTGTTGAATATATATGCACCCGCTGGTAGCCGACCCGACTAACCCGAGTGGGGGACATGACTCCCAATAGATCTATCCACAATATATTCGCGCTTACAAATAAATGCAATTAACGGTTCATGATATCAGGGCTAATGGAACCACATGTGTAATACATAATAGAAATGAAGATATTTCCGTGTCCATATAAAAACGAAGCATGTATTTCATCCCCAAAACATAACTGTGTGAAAATAGGGGCTATGAGAACTCACCGGGATTGCGATGGCAAAAATCTAGCGTAAAAAGCTTTTAGCGTAAATGGATGGATGATGCGTCGGGTGAGTTTAATCGAGTCCTAAATGATAATAAGGACTTAATATCTCTAATACATGATGATATATATATTTATAGATTTTTATGTCTTAAATCACCCAACATTACAAGTTTATAAATAAAATTCGCTTGAAACGTCAAGTTTATATATATATATATATATAATTTTCCAGCTTTTTCGGATGTTTTTCAGCCCACTTTGAGGCTGTTTTTGACCAAGATCCAAAATGTTTTAGACTTTGGTTTTCTAGGACATTAAACTACTATATACAAAGGATTCTTAGAATCAAGAACGGCCATTTTTCGAGATGTTTAGGTTGGTGAAAAAGCTCGTTAAAAACCCTATGTTGGCCATTTTTGAGCTGTCAAACTTTCGGTTTCCCAAATAATTTCTGGAGGTCTTAAACTCCAAAATAAATTATGAAAAATTCCAGATATATAGTTAAGACATAGATCTAATTTTGAGACAAGAATCAACTCATTTCGTTGAGTTATGAATTAGTTATGATTTTTCAAAGTCGATATAAATTTTCTGCCGAAAATCCGTAGTTTTATAATCTTGAAACAACTTATGATTCTTGTTGTTTATTCAAGGCTACTTGTATAAAAGTTGTAAAAGTTATATAACACATATATAACACATGTTTTCATAATATTAACATGTTTATAATGTGTTCATATATTCATATGCACATTTAAAGAAACAACTTAAAAATAAAAACTAGAAACTTATAAACTTGAGTTTTTATGAAACTTGTTGTTGTTGGTGATTATATATATTATGCAAGACTTATATAAACATAAATGTATGATGAAATAAGTTAGTATTTACTTACTTTGAAGTATTTAGAATATGATATTGAGTAGAAGTTGAAATCCTTGCAAGATATGCACCAAAACACTTGATTTTCTTGAAGAACACTTGAATGCACAAGTTTGTGATGTGTGAGTGTATAAATCCGGTTTTGAGAGAAGAAAAGGAGAGGTTTTTGTTGTTTGAAGTGTGGAAAAGAAGTGAGAAATGAGGTCTTATTTATAGGCAAAATGTTTGGTCTTTCAAATGATGAAAGGCATGGATGAAAAGGTAGAGTGCACTTTTAAACAAAATGATTGTGTTTAAAGTAATATTAAAAAAATAAAAGTCAAACTCTAATAACCCATATGCCTAAAATCTGGCCCCTTATGTATTTATAATGTATTTATATATATTTTTTTGTATAAATGTATTTAGGAATGTATTCTTGTATTTCCCTTTTCTTGTAATTTCAAAAATACTTATGGATGCATTGTTTTAATGAATTGTTTTAGTCTTGCATAATTAATGTTAAGTAATTGTATTAGTATTTGATTAGTGTCACTAATCATAATTTAAGTATGTACTTAGTTAAATTAATCCTTCATAACGTAAATTGATCGGATTAATTGATTTCCCGATTCATCGCACCGATGAATTTGATTCTAATTGAGTTGAATTTTCTAATGAGCATTGTTAATCACTTTGATTAATTTCTAATGACCACTGATTAGGTTATAATTGGCTATTGAATATTGATTAAGTCGTAGTTGCTAACCTGGTTTAATGCCGGATGTTACATTGATGGAATGGATGTAGATGTTGATGGAATGATGGATGGTTGAGCAGCTGGTATTACAGGTTCAGGAGCTGAGGTGGATGGAGCTCCCTGCATAAATCGGTGCCTCCTCGCCCTATGCCTAGGCACGAGGGGAACTTCATCTTCCCCTTCAAAATCAGAGTCATCATTCTCTGAATCCCCACCCGCTTTTCTTGTCATCTCTCGCATGCTGACAACTATTCTAGATCCATATCTGCCAATTCGGACAGCTGGATCAACAAGTTCTACTTCTTCTACTTTGTCAGAACTAGATTCAGACTCAGAGGCGATCGCTGGTTGACCTTCTGCCTCAGTCTGCATAGCTTTTTCTGTAACTCCTGCCACTGGGACCTCAGTGTCCATTTCCTCACCCTCGGGTGGCTGATATTCGTCAATGTCTTTGAATATATCATGATACTGAATTGGAGGCTCCAATATATCATGAATCAGTTCAGCTGCAATATCTTGCTGGCCTGAGTTCCTTGAGCCCATATTTCTTCTAGGGTCTCTGCCCTTTGATCAATTTCTGGGGCCAAGGTTGAAGGGCTTGCAGCATCCGTTGATGGACCTGCTGCCGTAGACTCTGGAAGTCTACTGGAGGATGGCCTTGTTGCCTGAATTTGTCTTGTTGGAGCTCGTTTCCTCCTGCGCGGTAGCGGTTGTGGTTGATGTTGTTGAGGTGGTTGTTGCTGCGGTTGCTGCGGTTGAGGAGCTTCACTTACCCAGTTTTCTCCTTCCGGAGCCACAAAATCTGGGTCGATAACTGCTCCGAACAGTGGTGCCTTCTGTGGCCTGACCTACTCAGCCCTTCGCGCGTTATGCGACTGGTAGTCAGCAAAAATTCTCTTGTCTATTATAGCAACGCCATGAGTGTCTGGAAGTTGAGGCATATTTGGCAAAAAGTGGCGTATAATCATCATTGCGAAGCGCGGGTACATCAAAAATCTTTCATGGACTGGAGCTTTGATTTGATGCACGAACTCAGCAAAGAACATTTCTGAAAAACTAAAGCGCTGGTTATATACCACCGCTATCACCGCTGATTGCATCTTGGACACGATGTAGTCAAAACCTGCCTTTTTCGGTGCAAAACAAACCATAAACACATGCACTAAATAACGCCATTGCCCGATTAAGCCGCTCTTCACATACGAGGCTTAGGTTATATCTTGGGCGTATCCCATACGTAAAAAGGCCGCTTGCCTTATATTTACTGGAAAATCAATGGGCCCCGCCTCCTGGTCTTCGGAGCCTAGCTGAAGTATCTGACGGAGCATATCAGCTGAGAATACAATGGGCTGCCCCCCCCCCCCCCCCCCAACTCTTGTTCGCAATACTGTCGGCGTCACGGAACAGTCTACCTGGAGGTGCTTCCAAAATTGTCTTACATATGGCAAGATTATCTGTAGGTTATGGGCCAATGCATAAGCAACCCTTGAATGCGTAAAAAATTCAACCATTTGTCAGAATGGTTAAGCTTCAGGAAGCTCTCTATCGACGCACATCACCATGTTATGCTTATTGAAGAATGCGCGATCACCCATATCTGCACATAAAAACAACAACCAATATTAGTTAAAAAATAAAAATGAAACTTGTTTAATTTCGAACTTACATAAGTCCGAAATCCAACACATTCGAATTTCTACAAGTTTGAATTTATTTTATAAAAGCATTCGAATTTAAAATAAATTCGAAGGATATGTTCGAATTTGACTGAATTCGAATTTGTCGATGTTTTAACAAATTCGAATTTTCTGACAAGTTCGAACATGATGAACATGTTCGAAGTCGATCATTTTCAAACAAAACTCCAAGATTTTAACCCCATTTGACTTAACAAATAACACAGTCTAGTCCTATTGGGTTCTAATCGAAGTTATATGTACTTTATTTGAAGTTTCACCGATTAAAACTTGTGATTTTGAACCACAAAGTTAAAACCCAAAAAGCTTCAAATAAAGTCGATTTTTGCTATAAATGAGTCCTAAACTACCCAAACTTTGTATAATACTGACTATTATACCTAAGTGTGTTGGTAGATTCGAAAACAATGAGCAAAACTTCATGAAATAGTGATAAACTTGAAACGGTAAAGTCGAAGAACTATGTTCGAAATCGTCGTATATAAGTTCGAAGGATTAGAATCAAAGGTTGGTAAATTGAATGAGTCACTGTTGACCTATTTATACTAATCACATTCGAACTTGCATTAAATTTGAGTTTCCTGACAGATTTGGAGGTTAATTCGAATTTGTCTTAAATTCGAATATAATTGAAAATTTTAAAAATCCTTGAATAAAATTCAACTTTTTCGTGTAACGGAACAAACCTTGCAAAATTATTGACACCAAGCAATAGATTGTCATGCAATGTTTGTTTATTCAACCAAAAATGCATCCTAGTAACTTTGACCTTTATCCTACTTAAAGTAAAATAAAATAAAAATAAAAATAAAAATAAAGTAAAATAAAGTTTGACTAAAAATTTTAAACTTAAGCTACTCAAAAATACTTTTACAAACTTTACGACATACACTAACAGAATATTTTTTGCGAGAAAGTCAAAGAAGGTTCAATCAAATAGCGGTGTCAATACGCACTCTCAGTATTACACTATCACACTTAGGAATCTTTGATTCCTTGATTGTTTGTCGTGACACACATTTCTAGGCGATTGTCGGTATTATTTTTCCTTTAAACATGTTACACTTTGGAATATCCCTTGGCATTTTTATTTATCAAGAAACCACCTTACGTGTCCCATACTTAGACATCTTTTATGATCAGACATACACACAATGATTTTAACTTTTCGGTATTGCAAATTTTCTTTAAAAGGCAAACGTTGGACACAGTTCTGTATTGACATACAACAGAGTGTCTTAGTTTGTCTTAAAGTTTATTTAAAGCTAGCAAGATAGCGGTGATAGGTCTGTACTGACGTACAACAAAGCGACTTATCTTGCTAATCGAGTCAAACCAGAGGTAACAGGTCTGTACTTACGTACAACAAAGTGACTTGTTTTGACTCTCTCCTTACTATCATGATTTTTCTTTTCTTTTCATTTCTTTAAGATGTATCTGATGTGGCTATACATCCCCCAGAAAATTTGCATACCTCATTTAGAATCATTGTCTGTATGTCTCTAACATAAAAATTAAGACCATTTGGTCATACATCTAAGTTAGTTACACATATGACTTTTTCTTGAATATTTTAATAGCTTTTGAGATTCCCTTTGTGTATTATGCCTACCAACACATCGAACTAGAAAAGTATATCCATTAGAGTTTAAGGTGCATTATGTGTGAAAGCTTAACACTTAGAGATTGTATTGACTGTGCTAATTTTCGTCACTTTGAACCTGTGTCTCTAAGACTTAACTCAATTTTCTAATTTTCTCTTTTTTTGAGCTTTTTATGGTTTTCTCCCTTTTTTTCATTTCATAAATAAGAATAAGCTAATAAAGTAACCTACGAACTTACTATAAAAGGAAATAAAATATACTAAGGTCTAGTTACTCTGGATTATGCATACCATTCAGTTGAACCAACAACTCAAAGCGTGACTTATCAAAAGCTTTAGTTAATAAATCAGCATTATTATCTTCCGTTGCCACTTTTACCAGCTTTATTAAGTTCTTTTCAGCACAATCACGTATGAAATGATGTCTTATGTCTATGTGCTTTGTTTTACTGTGTTTAACTGGATTATTAGTTATAGCAATAGTAGATTGGTTATCTATCCTAATAGGAGTATGAGTGTAAGTCAAACCGTAATCCCGCAATTGTTGTTGTATCCACAAAACCTGTGAACAGCAACTACCAGCAACTAGATATTCGGCCTCGCACGTTGACACGGCTACCGAAGTCTGTTTCTTGCATTGCCAGGATACGAGTCTCCCTCCAAGGAACTGACAACCTCCAGTTGTGGACTTTCGATTCAAGCTGCAAGCTCCATAGTCTGAATCCGTGAATGCTTCCAATTCCAGATCACCATCCGTGTGATACCAATGTCCCAGCTTCGGTTTCGACTTGAGGTATCTCAGAATCCGCTTCACAGCTTTCATATGCATTTCTTTCGGATTGGCTTGAAACCTAGCACAAATACACACAACAAACATAATGTCAGGTCTAGAAGCAGTTAAATACATAAGTGATCCGATCATGGCCCGATATAGAGTCGGATCCACATCAGTATCACTTTCTGTACCCGGTCCGAGATTGTGATTCACTTGAATCGGTGTGCTAAAGTGAGCAGTCAGCTTTGTTCCTTGTAAGGTCTACCACTATACGAGATCTATCTAGACACGGAGCCGTCAACGAGTGCGGAATCCTCGTTAACGGGTAGACGGACAACTCTCAACCACGAAACACGGAGACTATTAGACGCTGAACGAACGACACACGAACGATCCTACGAGCTAATTCTCTCCGAAACGGACCTAAAGCTGATGATAAACTCGAGATCGCCTTAAGCTTAATTCCTCACGAATTCTGCTAAAAGTCTCCTAATGACTCGAGTCTATCCCTAATTATAGACCCTGATTCGAGTCTGATGTGGGCCAAACTCGAATCTGGCCCAAGGCCCATTCGAGTCTGTCCACAATGATATTCTCGAATCTGGGCACCTTTCGAATCTAGGGTCACATACGAATCTATCACAGATTCGAATGTCTTCCCTTAAGTAATTCGAATCTAGCCAAAATACTTAAACACTTAGGTGATGAAACTTATGTTTTACTTATGCTTGAGTTAATCTTTGACCTTTATGTTTGAACTTCTTGTAATATGTTACATCAAGTTCAAACACACAATCAATAACAGACAAACACATATAAACATATATATCAAAACACTTGTTAATTCTCAATACTCAGAATATTACTTAAACCAAAATGCTGATCGATTAGACTGCTATCGTCACACAGGGTGTACCAACATTCCTTCCATCCCGAAGCAATCTAGAATGTCGTAGACATACTTCGTCTGATGGATAAACATACACTCCTTCCTCTGTTCAACTTGCAAACCCAGAAAGAAGTTCAACTCTCCCATAGCACTCATCTCAAACTTTGACTTCATCGCCTTCTCGAAATCTTTGCACATCTGCTCGTCTGATGACCCGAAAATGATGTCATCCACGTACACTTGTACCAAGATAAAATGTTCACCCTTTCTCTTCACAAACACTGTACTATCAATTCTCCCTCTTTCAAACCCATTGTCCAAAAGATGAGTTGATAGTGTCTCATACCATGCCCTGGGTGCCTGATGCAAACCATATAGAGCCTTATCAAGCGGATACACTCTGTCTGGATATTTTGGATCTATAAACCCGAGCGGTTGTTCAACGTACACCAGCTCCTTCACCTTTCCTTACAGAAAGGCACTCTTTACATCAAGTTGATAAACTTTAAATCCTTTGAAGGATGCAAAGGCCAGAAACAAACGGATTGCCTCAAGCCTTGCCACTGGTGCAAACACTTCGTTGTAATCGATTCCCTCTTCTTGGTTGAAACCCTTTACTACAAGCCTTGCCTTGTTGCGAGTCACAATACCCCAATCATCTCTCTTGCATTTAAAAACCCACTTGGTTCCTATTGCAACTTCTCCTCGAGGTAACGAAACTAACTCCCACACTTCAAGTTTTTGAATTGTGACAGTTCTTCTTGCATCGCTTCAACCCAAGAGTTGTCTTTCAGTGCCATTTACACATTCTTCGGCTCTACTTGTGAGATGAAACACGAATAAAGGCAAGTGTGAAAAGCCTCGGAGTCATTAATCATCGACAACAGCACTTTGTTGTTATTCAAACTACTCCTAGTCCTCACACCTACATTTGGATTTCCTATGATGCTCTCAACCGGATGATCCTTATTAATCCTCGATGTTTCGATCTCATCGACCCTAAGATTATCTCCTAAGTTTGATCTTATTTCACCTAACGGGGGAACGACTTCAGATGCTACATTCTCTTTCTCATGATCACTGTCTTCGGAGTTAGAATTAGTAGCCTGATTATCGTTTGTAGGTAACTCAAAATCATTCTCTGCTGGAGACAAATCTGTCGTTGTAGGCTCAGAAGTTGATGGAATGCTCGTCTTTGGAAAACCTTGACCGTCATCATTCAGATTTAATGACGATAAGTAATGTTCAGTTGTACCTGCATTTCCATCAAAAGGAATGTTAAATGACTTAAATAATGAATCATAATCAAATATCCAATCCGGACCAGTTTGGGGTTCATGTGTATAACTTTTTACATCAATGTTAAATACAATTTCTACCGTACTGTTTGTTTTGTTAAAAACCCGTTTGTTTGGTGAGTTCGACACATAACCTAGGAAATAACCTTCGTCAGCCTTTTCACCGAACTTAGGTTGATGTTTTGTTTTCATTAAAGTACACGGTACCCCAAACGGTTCGAAGCCAGTTCAATTTGGTGGTCTTTTATTCAAAACTTCCATAGCAGGTTTTGTTCAATGATTTGACAGTAAGGACCCGATTTAAATCATGACAAGCGATATTCACTGCCTCCCCCCAAAACATGGTAGGAAGCTTTGAATCCCAGAGCATGGTCCTTGCTGCCTCAATCAAAGTCCTGTTCTTTCGTTCTACCACCCTATTTTGTTGTGGCTCATAAGGTGCACTAAATTGATGCACTATGCCTTTAGATAGGCAATATACACCAATTACTGTGTTTTTAAACTCTGTTCCATTATCACTCCTGATACGGTTTACCCTCGTCCGATAGGAGTTTTCGACTTGGTCTAAGAACCTAATCAACTTTCCAGCTGTCTCGTCCTTCGTACCTAAAAAGAAAACCCATGAAAAATGTTAGTAATCATCAGTGATAACTAAACAGTACCAACTACCACCTATACTCCTTTTGTTGATAGGTCCGAATAGGTCCATATGCAACAAATCGAAAGTGGCAGCTATAGAGTTCTGAGTCTTTGACTTGTGTGACTTCTTGTGTTGTTTACCTTTCTTGTACAGTACACACTTGTCTTCAAACTGAAAACTCTTCATCGGGACACCTTGCACCAGTCCATGTTTAGTAATATAGTTCATTTTTCTCAGGTGCAAGTGTGCCATGCGTCTATGCCATAAGACTGATTCGGTCTCTGAAGCTTTAGATAGAAGACATATTGGTCCCATCGAAGAGTCCAGTTTATTCATGTCTAGCATGTACAAATCGTTCTTCCTTGGGGCTCTCATCATAATCCATTCTTCAGGAATTTTGAATCCCGGCTTCAGCACTAACGCTTCAGTATTAGTAAACAACACTGAATTATTCTTATCACAGATTTGAGAGACACTAATGAGATTATGAGCAAGTCTATCAACGTGATATACTTGATCAAGTGTGATAGTCCCATTAGTAATCAATCCTGTTCCAGTGATATTTCCTCCTTTGTTCCCGACAAATGATACAAAACCCTTGTTCCCTCCCTTGAAGTCTGTGAGCAGACTCCTTTCCCTAGTCATGTGCCTAGATCAGCCACTGTCGAAAAACCACTTGTTGTTGAGACCTGTAGTCAACTCCTGCACATGAAAGAAAACAAGTTAGTTATCACGGGGAACCCAAGCCATGACTGACTTGGTAATACCGTTATCATCCACATACTTGAACTCCTTCAAAAACTCATCTCTCCTTTCAGGTGACTTAGGTGTTTGATTGAGAACCTATTGTGGTGCAGAGTGATTTAAATTCACTCTCGGCCTTTGTGTAGGCATTTGCTGTGGAGCCCTCGAATAATTTCTATTATAGGGCATTTCAGATTGATATCCCTGGGCTCTACCTGGTGTTTGATGTCTTACAGGAGTGTGAGACCTAACTGGAATGTAAGCTCTTCTAGGTATTGTACTCCTATAGACTTGTTGAGGTCCTGACCTAGATTGATTAGGGACTCTATTCGGTGAATTAGTCCTAACCACTTCATTTGGTCTACCCGACACAGGTGTTTGTTTAACTGCAGTCTTTGGTGTGGCATGCACAATCTTCTCAGTGTTTTGAGAACCACTTGTGCTGGCTACACTTGGTGAGGGTTTGTGTTGTTCAGGCTTTCCAACATTAGGTGTAGATTCTACCTTCCTATATGGAAAACTAGAAGCAACATGACCCCTTTCATGACATCTAAAACAAGACATTTTATCTTCTTATGAGTGCCCTTTGACTTTGGAGTCTCACTAGTGTCATGTTCTTTCCTCTCAACTACAGTGACTATATCTTCTTTCTGATTATTAAAGTCAGGTCTAGCATCTCCTAGAATTTTTTTACTAGAAGACTGCAGAAATTTGACTTTCTTAATCGTGGCATTGTTATTAGTCACCTTAGTTGCTTTTTCCTTATTAGACTCAGATACAGGTTCAGCAGCTACCTCTGACTCAACTGGTTTATCAGTTTTATCCTGAGGCTGAGGCACATAGTTATCATTAAAAGGTGGAGGACTCTCTTTATAACCTAAACCTACTAGTTTCTTAGACTGGCGCTGTGCATCTAAGATCTTCCCTACATTAAGTGAAGAGTTCCTAAACTTTTCTAATTTACTATTTACCTCTGCAACCTTAACCTTAGCTTCAGCTAGCTCTACCTCTTTAATAGTTAGTTGCTTGGTTAAAGCCTCAACATGCTCATACATTAGTTTTGTCGTGACACACTGCTCACTTAGTTTGTCTTTAAGAACTATTACATCTTGAGCATCTACTTTCAGCTCTTCCCTAAGATCCTCTTTGATATCTAAAAGGCTAGCATTATCTGATTTTAATGATTCAATTTGAGCAGTTAAATTATTATGTGTTTCCAGCACTAGATTTAATCTATCGTTAGAAGTAGCACATAAAACACATAAATCATGGAATGTAGAAAAGTTCCGAAGTACCTTTGCATGATCAAATTCCACGTTAGCCATCTGCACGGCAAACTCTACAACTGTCTGATTCTCTGACTTCTCCACTAACATGGGACTTGTATCACTCTGTTCTATGTCCTCAGTTATTTCCTCTGCTCCTACATCCCCAGACTCTGTTACTTCAGCCATGAAGGCTCTAGCATTAGTCTCTGGATGTGTACTCCAATCGTATGTCCCATCAAGCTGTCTGTCAGATGTGACATTCGTTAACAGACCGACGATGGCAGCTTGATTCCCGAATTAGCAGGCTGATATCTCCCATGAGATTGATTCTGATTGTTTTCAACCTTGGGTCTTTGACACTCTCGAGCAAAATGTCCTAACCCCTGGCAGTTGTAGCACTTAACTTCGAATTTGTCGAATCCAATCTTATTGTTGCTAACGTTCAGATTTTTGCCTATCCTTTTTATGAATCTCTTGACTCTCTGAGTCACCATGGCCAGTTGCCATTGAAGATCCATTCCTTCCAAATCATTAGGATCCACCTGATCATAGTCTTCATCCCATAACGCAGGATCGTTTATTTTACCTTGAACGCAATTGTCGTACGCGGCGACAAATGAAGCCAACAGATTCAGATGATCTTCAGTTGATTTTGCGCTCATTGACATCCTTGTGTATCCCAGAGATGTAGATGCTGACTGAGTGGGTTTCTCTTCTGGTTTGGAATACCCAAAGAAAGCCCGGCTCCCTGAGTCGTCTACTTCTACTGGAGTCGATGTTTCGCCCGTATAGAATGTTGTAGCTGTCTTTCGTTCATTTGCGGCTGAAGGTTTGGACTTCCCAAAATTCATGTCCGGATCTTGTACTTGGTCAAATTCCCGTTCCTTCTTGAGCAACTGAAAGTTATAAGCCCTCAGCGTTCCTATGACTCCTTCTAGAGTTAGAGTCTCAAATTTCTCTTCATCATGCTTTATTAGTGGTACGTACATCTCGCATTTTGCTGGTAAAGCATCTAGAAATTTCTCAATCTTCTCTAATTCAGGATACTCGACATCGTGATTGTCTAACTCTGTCAACAAGTGATAGAACCTGGTGATAGTATCATCCAGCTTTTCGTTTTTCAATGCCTTGAAAATAGCGAACTACTTCTTAAGCATCTCCGTTCTACCTTTCCGAACCGTCGGATTTCCTTCACACCGTTTCTCGAGCGCATCCCACAACTCTTTCAATGTTCGATGATTTCTGAAAGTGTGTAGAATTTCCTGAGGTAGTGCCATGCGGATTATAGAAAATGCTCTGTTCTCTGCCTCATATAGTTTCTTGTCGTCATCCTTCATCTTCTGATAATTAAGGACTCATTGACGACCTTCAAACTCGTGATTAGGTGGAATGTATCCCTCGTCGATACAAATCCACATCCGCATGTCATTAAATCGAGAAAAGTCGGCAAACCTATCCTTCCACCAGTAATAATCTTCCAACTTCATCAGCTTAGGTGGTGAATTTGCCTTACTGACTTCATGATCCATTTCAATAAACTTCTGTAAACTTGTCATTCTTTTTTTTGAAACTTTTTGAATTTAAAACTTAATTAATTTAATTTGAAATTTATTTAACTTAACCCTTTCGAACTTGAATAAGTTCGAATTTGATTATGTGGGTCCCGAGAGGTTCCCAAAGTATATAGCTCTAAGCTGTAGAGGGGGGGGTGAATACATCTATTTAAAAACTACACACTATTTTCTCAATGTTTTTATGTATTATCAACAAGTTGTTAATTATAAACGAGCTTGAATGCGGAAAGGTTCAAGCTGAGATGACAGATACAACAGTATGTTTACTAGTCTAAGACAGACTCAAACTAGTTTACAATGAATACACTCACTAAGAAGCACTCACTGTGTTTACAAGACTCAAAGGGACAGCTTATGTAGAACAGCTTAGGCACAGAGAAACTGTATTACACAAGCAGGCTTGCATGCATGAAAAACACACTTGCACGTTCACTCTTGGTTTCAGCACTTAGCTTATCTTGGCTGATTCTTTCTGACCTTAGAAGTTTCCTTTTATACTCACTCAGAGGATCTAAGAGAAACTTCTTCATTGGACGGAATGCAAAAGGAGAAGTCTTGTTGAAAAGACAACATAATCTTTTCTGCACTTTCTGAAAAGCAGACTTGTCTTTTTGTGTGCAGAACTTTTGTCCTTTCACTTTGTCTACTGTTGCATTGCCTTTAACTAAATAAGGAATGTCAACTTTGCGTCTTTCTTCCTTGTAAAGGCCTATTTTGATATAAGAAAAAGGTCTGTCACCCTTTTTCAAATAACCTTTTGTCTTCATGTAACAGAACAGCTTGGGCAGGCTGAGCAGTTCTGATTTCCACTTTGTCTTCGACTTTGTAAACTGATCTTGTAGCCAAAAACAATACATGAGGACTTGGAAACATATTCCATAAAGAGTTTAGCCTGTTCACAAAGAACAGGTTCTGTTCACAAAGAACATAACACTTGTAAACTGCCCACACTGCTCATCAGTGTAGAGCAGCGTAGACAGTTTATGTCCAGCCTGTTCAGCAGACTGAACAGCTTGAGCAAAATTGTCTTTGTTGCAACACATAGAACAACTTTAGGCTGATATTGCAAATCTTTTTCAGGTTTCAATAAGGCATATAACAGGCCTTAAATTCAACCTTCAAAAACATCAATAGGTTTGATTAATAATCTCCCCCTCAGATGCAGAGCAGGTTTGACTGAGGCCTTTTTATGCCTAACAATCTCCACCTATTTGCAATAACCAGTCTAAGCTGATCTTTATCAAAAGTCACTATATATTCTTACAGTACATTTGTTGAAATAGAATTACAACATCAACATAAAGTAAAAGATCAGTTTATATATATACTGATTTTTGATTATATTAGAACAACACATGTTCTTACAAAAGTACAACTAATGTACTGATGTATATTACAACTAATGTAAAAGAAAATTACAACATATGTAATTAAAGTACAACTAATGTATATTGGACTGTTTTTGTTGGGAGCAGTAAATGGTAAGCCTGTCCAACTAATGGACAGCTTCCATTCTTCACCTGCCCAGATGGCAGATGAACTTCATCACACTGGAGGCAGAACCTGAAACATCTTTTCCAGCTCTTCCCTTGTTTCCTCAAGTTCTTGAACTTCACTTCTTATTATCATGAACTTGGGATCATTAAGTTCACCTCTTTCAAAGAAGCCTCTGAGCTGATCCCAGACGGCTGCTCTCCACTTACTAGACTGCCTGAATGAAACTGCAAGTGTGAAGGCCACAAGTTGTCTCAGATCCACTTTGTATAGATCTGAAGCTCTTTGAAAGCATTTCTTCTGAGTTAAGGGATCTACAAAAAATGCCCCCAGCTCAGGCTCTTCAATGATCTTGCCATCTTCAAACTCTACTCCACTAGGCAGGCTGTGATCAACTCCCTTCATTTCAATGGCATAATCGCCTTGTTCAATCAGTGCGAGGAGTTGTTCCATCTCAGTGTCCTTCCTTGTCCTCCTGGCCTTAATTTTTGGATGTGTCACAAAGACACCTTCACTTACTTCTTTGGAGATCAGGCCAAGGTTCTTTACTCTCTCCATCAGTTTCTTGACATATGCCCTGATTGTCTTAGCCGTTTCTGACTTTGACTCACTCAGACCAACTACCAGCTCAATCCATTCTCTGTACCCCATCTGTGCTACGTCAGTGTAGTCATATGTTTCCAATTCAGGGCCTGTTGCACCCATCCTTGTTATTTTCAACTTCCACTGACTGCCTTTTCTTGATATAGGGACAGCTTTGAAAATTGCTTCCTTGGCAAGCCTTCTTTCAGCAACATCTTGAAATTTTTTCTTTGCCAGGTTGTCAAAATGGTACTGAGCTCTTGCATGAGGCACTGTAGGCTTGGTCACTGAGACCAGAGTACCTTTTTCTTTTTCTGCTTCCTTCTCCCCTGCTGATCCCTTAGCAGCTTCCAATATTTTCTTTTGCACTTCCAGAGTAGACATTTTAACTTTCTTTGCTTCTTGAAGAGCAAATGATTTGGCAGCTTTGGCAGATTCTTCTTCTTTTCTAAGAACTTCCAGGGCTTGAAGCTGTTCTTCTCTAAACTCAAAATATTTGTGCATAGGAAGACCCATTTCTTTGGCCCTGGCTTTGTGGAATTTGATTTCTGTTGCTTTCTGCTGTATGGGATCATCTTCTGCTATTTCTTTTCCTTTGGCTGCTGTAGTGGTAGCAGCTTCAGGACTTTCCTCCTCTTCTTCTTCTTCCTCTAAGATCAGATGCCTTCTTCTGCTGCTTGGCCTGCCCTCAGGAATAGATTCCTCCCCCTTAGACTGAGCAGGGATTGGAGATTCAAGCTGAGTAGTCTGAGCAGCATGAGAAGCACCCTCTACTGTACCTGTTTCAGAGATTCCTGCTGGTTGACCAGTTTGTGCTGCAGGCACTGGTTTCTCCTTAGGAGAAGAAGTTTTCTCCCCCTTAGACTTAGTCTTAGAGGCAGACGACTTCTCCCCCTTTGAAGGAGATGGACCAGCACCTTCAACACCCGGTCTGCCTGAAGACACAAAGTCATCAGGCTTGCCAGCAGTTTTGGCAGCAGGCCTGGGACCAACAAGGCTATTCACTAAGAAAGCCAAGCTGTCCTTTACCTCTGCAAGCTGGGAAAGACAGGTTTGAAGAGAAGAGGATTGTGTATCAGCAAGGGAGGTCAGCTTAACAATGTTCTCCCTATCAGACTCGGTGAACAGCAAACTTTGAAGCTGTACAAGATGAAGTTCAAGAGAATCTTGCACATCAGCAAGGTTTGATGACATTGAATTAGATAGAGAGCCAATTAGTGTGGTCAAGCTGGCCAGAGTGGCAGGAAGAGTAGAATTGCAAGAAGTGAGGAGAGATGACAGCTGTTGAGAAATAGCTGTCATTGAGGACACAGAGTCCTGTTGCAGTGAAAGAATGGAGGAGAGGGAAAAGGACACATTTTGCAGCTGTGCAGTGAGTGCTAACAGCTGTTGAGAATTATCTGTTTGTGGAGTTGTAGGGAAGGAGTCTTTGAACGAATCAAAGAACCCCTTAAGTTGTTCAGACACAGAGTCTGAAATAATGGAGGGTAGAGAGGTCATAGCAGTTTCCAAAGAACCAACTTTGTTGGTCAGCAGAGAAAGCTGATCCTTCAAAGGTATGTCTTTAGGAGATGGAGGTGTATGGGTGGACTGTTTAGAATGGGTAGATGGAGAAGATGATGAGGAGGCTGGTGTATGTGGATGTGATGGAGAGGGAAGAGGAACGGTTGAAAGAAGCTCCATAGCCTAGGCAAAAGTAATGTGGCCCAGCTTGGAGGGGTCAAAGGGTCCTTCAGCAGCGGCTGTAGCTGCATCACCAGGAGAAGGGGTTGATGATGGGGGCCTTTCAGATGCTGCTTGTGCTGCAACATCCTCATGAAGACCAGTGGTGGTTCCCTCTGCAGTGCCTTGGTGTAAAATCACCTCATCATTGGGAGATGGGATATGCATTTCAACATCAGCAGTGGTGAAACCTGCTGATGGAGTTTGCATGGAGGGAACAGCCTCACCAGAGGGATGGTATGATCCCTGTAGTTCATCAGCTTGGGTTGTTGGTCCCTCAGCAGCTGTTTGGTGTAGAACAGCTGTATCATGGGGAGCAGAAGTTTGAGGCTGAGCTGCTGATTGGTCTATACCAGCAGCGTGGGCACCTCGTGCAGACTCAGGGTGTGAGGAGATTTGAGTGGGGGACAGTGTGGACTCAGTATGGAGTGGAGAGGACTCCTGTCTTTCAATATCCTCAGCCTGTTGGGAGGCTGGGATAGTTGATGCGGCTATCTCCGTTTGTACAACTGGTTCCTGTTGGGAGGAACCAGAGGGTCTAGGCTGACTCTGGGTAGACTCAGATTGGAGTGAAGCATGCTCCAATGGGGCTGAACCTTCTCCCAATATAGGAGAGGCAGCAGGGGTTGCTTCTCTTACAACTGAACCCTGTTGGGATTGAACAGAGGAGGTGGTTGTTTTGGCTGGTTTCTTTTTGGAGATGGATTTTCGTTGATAGTGAAGGGATGAAGTGGGTGATTGGGGAGAGGAGATGAGGGGTTCAGACTGGACAGGTTTTGAGACTGGGTCAGAAACAGGTGGGTTGGCCTGTTCCATAGTCTCAGGTGCCACCTAGGCACCAGCCACAGAGGCTTGAAGTTCAACAAATGAACCAGGGTGAGGAGTCTGCTCCCCCTCAGCCACAGAGGCTAAAGGTTCAGATTCAGTCTGAGCTGTTTTGGCCTTCTTTTTCACAGGCCCAGCTTCAGCAGTTGCCAGGGTCCTCTTAACAAGTTTGGACCTGGCTTTGGATTTTCTTGTGGGAGCAGCAGCTTCTGGATCCACCCTCACAGTAGAGGGTCCTTCCACCAATCCTAACAACCTCCTCATTGGTGTGGACAGAGGAGGTTCATTTGGAAGTACAGGAGTGTAGAAAACTCTATTCCCTATTACAGGGAAGGCAGCAGTATGAAGTAATAGCTGAGAGTTGTACAGATACTCACCACAAATGTGTCTGAATATGAGGCTCAAAAATCTGGGATATCGGACAGCAGCTGGTCTTGGCTCTTGTTGCACCAGGTTCCTCTTCAGAAAGATCCAAGTAGTCATATCAATGGTAGTCCCATCCACCAGCTGTAGGACTATGGGGATTTCATCACGACTCAGTTGGTGAAATGAACCAACCTTGCTGCTGAAGCTCATCATTACTGAAGCAAATAAGAAGCTGTAAGTGGGGGACAACTCCTTCCTGAATAAAGTAGCTCCAATTTTGGATTCTGCTACACCACAGAAGCGTAGCAGATTGCCCATTTGTTCATCCTCAGCTTGAGGCATATCATAATTTTCAGCAGTTGGTAGATGAAGCACCTCCCTGAGAAGATCAGTACTAATCTCAATGGTCTGAGTCCCATTGAGAATAGTACCCTTGATGACTTTGGTGTTGGGGTTGTAGGCACAGGTGTACCAGAACTCATACACCATCTCCTGGTACAGGACACCAGGAGTTGCAGTCATTGCATAGTTCAACGGATGAACTTGCAAAATCTCCACCATTTCGTCATACCCTTTTCCCACATAGTTCTTGGGTATGGTCAGATATGCAATGTAATTGGTGGGTTTGATGGTCAGCATTGTGGTGACTGATGAGTGTTTGACAACATCATCACCAACGAACACTGGAAGAAGGGGATTAGGTCTGTGAGCCATTTGGGAAGTTTTAAGGTTTGGAGAAGCAAAAGACACTTAGTCGATTTTTAGGGTTCTTGAGGATTTCTGGAAATGATGAGGAAGACGAAGATGAAACAGTAGGAGGTATTTATAGGATTTGAATGTGAGTGTGTATGAGAGAGAATGTTTGGGCGGTTCGATTTGAAATGTTAGTTAACGGAATACGGAATCGTTGTCCATGTCAGAAACATTTGTTAGACCACTTGACCTTTTTAATCACTAACACACGTAACCAACATTATCCGTAGTAATTAAGTTAAATAAAACATAAATTAAGTAACTTAATTATGAAGAAAGGTAATTAAAAAAACTGTTAGTCTAAGCGGTTGGTCAAACTTGTGATGAGCCGGGTCATCACAAGCTGTTCAGTCTTCAAGCTGCTCATTCTTCAAACTGTGCCTTCAGCCTGCTCTCTTTTGTAAGAACAGGTTGTGTTCAATAGTTGAACAGGTTACAAGACAATGGCTTGTAAGACAGTGTGAAGGAGTGAAGAGTGGACCATCAGAGCAGGCTGGACGAGTAAACTGTTTTTGTTCAGCCTGTTGTGTGCTCAAGCTGTTCAAGTTTTTCAGACAAATGACTAAGTACATAACATGTAAAACCTGTTCTGTCTAAGCTGTTCTGAGAAACTTGAGCAGTGTGAAGCACACAAATTCTTAGACCTTTGAGAAACACTTAGTCACTCTTGTTTAACATGCCCAGCTTGCTGACAAGGTAATTAAACCTATTTTCATCAAGAGGTTTGGTGAAAATGTCTGCAAGCTGTTCATTAGTGGAAATAAAACTTACCTCCACATTACCTTTCTGAATGTGATCCCTGATGAAGTGATGTTTGACTTCAATATGCTTTGTTCTAGAATGAAATACTGGATTGTTGGAGATGGCTATGGCACTTGTGTTATCACACAGAATAGGAATTTTCCTATACACAAGCCCATAATCTTCAAGCTGATGCTGTATCCACAGAATCTGCCCACAGCAGCTTCCAGCAGCAATGTACTCAGCTTCAGCAGTAGAAGTAGACACAGAGTTCTGCTTCTTGCTGCACCAACTTATCAACTTACCACCAAGGAATTGACATCCACCTGTTGTGCTCTTCCTATCTAGCCTGCAGCTTGCAAAATCAGAATCTGAATAACCTGTTAGTTCAAGGCTGGAGTCTTTGGGATACCAAAGACCCAAACCTGGTGTACCCTTCAGGTATCTGAAGATTCTTTTAACAGCAGCTAGATGAGATTCCTTTGGAACAGCTTGGAACCTAGCACACAGACAGGTAGCAAACATAATATCAGGTCTACTAGCAGTTAAGTATAGCAAGCTCCCAATCATGCCTCTGTAAACTGTTACTGAAACAGCTTTGCCACTGGCATCAGCATCCAATTTTACATTGGTTGCCGTTGGGGTTTTAATAGGAGAACTTTGATCAAATTTGAACTTTTTCAAAAGATCTAAAGTGTACTTTCTTTGATTTATAAAAATTCCAGTTGAGGTTTGCTTAACCTGTAATCCTAAAAAGAAAGTTAGTTCTCCCATCATACTCATCTCATACTTGGATTTCATGAGTAATGAAAAATTGTTGCACAACTGCTCATTAGTAGAACCAAATATTATGTCATCCACATAAATTTGAACAAGCATAATATCAGACTTCACCTTCTTTATGAACAGTGTGGTATCCACTTTACCTCTGGAATACCCATTGCTCATAAGGAAATCAGTAAGAGTGTCATACCAGGCTCTAGGTAATTGTTTGAGACCATAGAGAGCTTTGCCCAACTTATAGACAAAACCTGGATGTTGTTCATTTTCAAAACCTGGAGGCTGCTTGACATAAACTTCTTCTTGCAGCTTCCCATTCAAAAATGCACTCTTCACATCCATTTGAAATACCTTAATGCTCTTATGAGCACCGTAGGCTAGATACAAACGAATTGCTTCTAGTCTGGCTACAGGAGCAAATGTTTCATCATAGTCAATTCCTTCCTCCTGTCTATAGCCCTGAGCAACCAGTCTAGCCTTATTTCTAATGACATGACTTTGCTCATCCATCTTATTCCTGAAAACCCATTTAGTGCCAATTATAGTTTTACCTTTAGGAGCAGGGACCAGCTTCCATACATTGTTTCTCTCAAACTGTGAGACCCAAGATTTCTCAAAGGTCTCAAGTCTAGGCCCAGTAGCAACGCAATATCAATCAGGAAACTAAGATAAATATAACAGTTGCGGAATAAAAGTTAATTACAAGTAGAGAAAAAAACTAAGTATAAGGTACAGACTTCTAGACTAATTCATCAAAGCACAAATGTAAATTAACCCCGAACCCCAAAACTCAATCATCAGCTAAGTACCAAGGTGTTGAAACAGGTTCTAATGTACTTCAAGCTCTTTCAAGTCCCGACCTAAGAACTAGGTCCAGCCAATCCTTTGCCTTTACCTGAAAAATAATGCAACAACGGGGTAAGCTTATTTGCTTAGTGAGAATGTAGAATTTCACATTTTAACATGCAATTATGAACGCGGAAGCACATGCACTGCACTCGGCTCATGCACGGCTCAGCTCTATATGCACTGCACTAGGCTCATGCACAGCTCAATCTCGAAGGGACATTGGCCAATTAATGCTCTTTTGATGCGCGACTTTGCTCAGCTCCCAGTTATAAAACTGTTGTTGCTCTTGAGACTTTTAGACAATTTCATAAGGAACGCTCGGATGATGATAAATCCATACACACGCATCATTAGTGGGGATCAGCCACGTACTGGGCTAGCTACCAGTAAAATCTCGATATGGATATCATCGGAATGCTCAGCTCTACCTACCCTCTGTGCTTTCATCACGTAAATCAGCACATCATAAGCCTAACATTATCCCAACACTGAGCAATAGTGATGGTGTTAAGCTTAACAATCAAATGACTCGTCAAAGAATCGAATCTAGAGGAAGAAATACTCAGCTCAACAAATCATAGTAAATATACTATGACAATATATCAATAAGCTCAAGATGAGAATGCCAATAAAATCAGAATCATGCAACAAAAGTCTCAATTCGCATAATTTGCAGTTAAAGTAAAATCTACAACTCACAGTTACTGGTTATTTTGCACTTTCACTTTCCGGCTCTGGCTCTGTTGCTCATAATCTGTAGTGGATTAGAACCACTATCTGACTTATGTCAGATTTTCAGATGCTTGCCACTTTGCTAAAACCTTCACTGATGCTCTTTATATGTCTTTTTAGCTTCTCTTGTTGCTCAATCTGTTATTCATATCATTTCTGATATTTATCAGACTTTGAATCATTTGAATAACAAATTCATTGTTCGTTCATTGATATTTAATCTCAAAGGCTCCTATATTAATTATATTGCGATGAATATGGTCAACTATTTCATAAATCTTTTCATTCAATCGTTTAATAATTATAATTGTCATATATGAATTATAAACATGATTTAAATGACTTATAAGCATTTTTGGTCCTTTTTCATGGACATGTGTGATTTTATTAAATCTTTCTTAGCTTTCGTTTGCTCATTAGAATTCTTAAGAAAGCATATTTAATCATGTCATACGCTTATTTGATGTTTAAATGTTCATAAGGTTGCACATCCAATTCTTAGCAATTGATTCGAATATAATTCATGTGTAATGGATTATGAGCTTTGTACTTTTAAACATAATTTTCTATTATATGAACACCCATTCACACACATATATCAATATATGTATACATCTATATACTTGATTACACTCATTAATTTAATTAATACATAGCTGTAATGTATAAAAGTTATACCCTCCACACACCTATATGCTTGTATAGTTTCATTATAGTCTAATAAAAATGGATTCAACTAACTGTTGGCACACTTTATTTATGCATACATATAAGATTTATCATAAAAAGAAGGCTGCAAGGTTACTTTATTTCATTGCTGCACACCCATGCATATATATACTCACACACGGTTACACACCCACAATACACATACACATCCATGCATATATTGCTGGACTTTCTTTTTTGTTACACACAGTGCACATACTTACTAGATTCATGCAAAGAAAAGGAAATGGAAAGATTGCTTTTACTTTCTTGTTTCTGTTTCTATACAATTTCAACACACTGCAGCACACATATTCCTTTCTTATATAAATGAAATTAAAGAGCTGCTGTTGCTACTTTCTGTTTGTAACTAAACACACTCTCACCTTCAAAATTATAAACAAAAGAACTTCTGCAATTGTCCTGGACTGTTTCAGTTTTGCTTCGACAGACAGCACACACACACAGAGGTTTATATAAATGTGTCTATATATATAGATAACTGCACACACACATAATCGTATATATATATATATATATATATATATATATATTAGGTACTGCTACTGTTTTCTGTTTCCATTTATGTCAGTACCGAAAAGAAAAAGGTAATGAGATTACCGAAACCTTCAATGGTTTCGGTATATCTCTGTACTTCACAGTGGTTTCAGTATACTATATATAAGGTTTCGGTAGTTTCTCTCGGCTAGTTTCGGTATTACATATGTGGTGTCGGTAGTTTTGATGGGTTTCGGTGATGAGTATACCGAAACCATAAGGTTTTGGTACTCCCCTTTGTGGGTTTCGATATTTAACATGTTTCGGTATCATCTCCATGGTTTCGGTTGTAACACCCTACTTTTACGACTAATGCCACATAGGACTTACAGTCCACGTCATCAAATCATAGGCGATGTCATCAAGGGTTAAACAGCTAATTACTACTAAACATCAACAACAAGCATAAAGTAACACGAGACGGGAATTAACCCCCGTCGATAGCGTCAGTCAACCACATCATGAGCAAAGGTTACAGTCATCCGAAAGTCACTGGCTAATAAGCCATACCACAAAATATGAGGACTACTTACGAAAGTAGTCGCTAACTACTGTCCACGTGGCGGGTCTCGGCTACTGCCCGCTGTATCCCTAGCCTCAGTCCTCGTACCTGAGATCCACGGTTAAAACAACAGTCAGCGGAAAGCTGGTGAGTTACTATAAGCAACTTTAAAACAGTTTATAAAACAGTTAGCACAACGTAACAACTGGTAAACAACTCTACATGCGGCCGGCATCAACGGCCCGACGCCTCATCGGGAGCGACCCGGCACAGCCTGCATAGCCCACTCCACAAAGTAGTGGGTTGTCAGGTCCACTGAGTTGGGAATGACCCAACAGGCCTCTACTCTGCGTATCAACGACTATACGCGTGATCCACGAACTCTGCTCTGTGCTAACAAGTATCAACATATGAAAGGAGTCCACACTGGACCCGAATAATAAACAACGTACCTCTTTGAAAACTCAGTAATCAACAACAATACATTTGTTAAAAGTAAGTAACTCACCTGAAGCACGACTACAGTCTCGCTATCAACGACAGTCTCTACAAGTCCCAGGTCTAGCCACGAATCCTGGCAACAATAAATGCAACTACGCTGAAACGACTAACTACTGAACTCATAATGACTATACTACTATACTCACTAACTCAACAAGAATCAACAAGCCAAGACACACGAGCGCGGCCGGGATCAGGGTCGCGGCTCCTCGTCGCGGCCAGTCATCGCGGGCGCGATGACCCCGCGCTACCCCTCCTATCGCGGCCGGGCTCATCCGAGCTCGCCCGTGCTCGACCGACCCGCGACTAACATCTCGGTCGCGTTCTCTTACTAGCGATCACCTCAACCGCCTTACCCTGATCGCGGGCGCGACCAGGGGAGCGCGGCCGCGGTGCGGCGACGAACAGAGCAGTTCATGCTCTGTTTTTCGGTTGCTACGGGGGTCACTTTTTATCTCGATTTTGCACGACTTAGGGGTTCTAATTCAACCCCAATACTTGCTAACTACTTAACACATCATTCTAAATGAATCGAACGTGAATTACTAACCTTAACACGTTTCTTTCCTTCTCGAATTCGAGTTGGCTTGCGAAGGTGATGGCGAAGAAGATTTCTCAGCTATGGCTGCTATATTCCAGCTTCTGGATTTCTCCTTTTCTGTTTCAGCTACACACAACACACCTACACACACTTGCACCTTTGAACTTTTAGAGGAAGTGAAGAAAAAGGGAGTCTAAACGAATATATATACGCTTCCGGTCTCGAACTCAATTAAAACGGGTACAATACTCATTAATCATTCGGTAGACACCCACTAACCCGATTAATCTCAAATTAACGACTTGGGTTTAGAATGTCAATTAACTCATTAAAACAACCCCAAATCTCCAATTACTACTAAACCGGTTATTATCTCAACCGATTAAAATTACACGTAATAGCAATCTACTTTACCAACTCACGTGCAATTAATTAATTAAATTTCACCAACTCATCAGGGCAGCTCTCAGAGCCAACAGATAAATTCCACGTGCCAACCACTAGTTCCCGGATGTTACAAATCCTCCCCTCTAGAACTGATCCCGTCCTCGGGATCTCGACTCAGGCAACTAGATTGGGATAACGCTATCACACGCTCGCCTTGAACTTCCAGATACCACCAGAGCTCTCATTCGACACCAAGGGGAACCTTATCCTTCCATAATTTCTTCATCTTGCGGTCTACGATGACCTCAAAAGGATCTACATATCTCGATCGCTCATTGACTTCAATCTCTGTTGTAGTAATCGATGTTCCGTGTAGGGCTACACACCTGTAACACTTGCTTGTCTATGCCAAACTCTAGCTTCTTGGTCCTTTTATCGGCATATTACTCCCATCAGCTCCAGGCTACCTTCAGACTCCCTATGACTTCGACTATCTGTTCACTGGTCTGCTAAGCAATCTCGGGACTTGTAATCTCTCACCCTCCTACTTCTACCCCATATGCTAGATAACAATCCCAACCGAATCAAACGGGCATCTCCTCTACCACTGAAGTATTCTGATTGGCAAGTCAACAAGTCAACGGTGCAGCAATCAACGCAGGGTCTTGATTGGATCGACGATAATAACCTACTACTTTCAGGAACTAGCGAATACCTACTATATTCCTTACCTCTCATTACTCTTAACAACCTCTAACTTAACGGGGTTTACCCGAGTACCTCCACCACTAACGACATGCCTCAAAACTGGAGTTCACTTCACGGTGCCGAACTAGGTAAACTAAACCAGCGGTCTATCAACTCCTGGAGTCGACTCACCAGCCCTCTCATCTCACTAGGGTCAGTCGATAAGATACACACGCATTAGCACTTGACACCAACTTAACACGGAATTCTACTTATCAATCTAACGACAACTCGAATACTTCCTGGGGAATAGGGACTCAAAACAACATCAACCGTCTCTAAATTCTTCTTTCCTTATTCATGTCAACTGCACATGCTAGGACGAAAGGACAACCTTTGATCAAATGACAACGTGCCTGAACTACCAAAAGGGTACTGACACTGTGTCTACTACACTCTCCGTACACCATAAAAACATAGCCTCGAAATTGATAAACAACTAATCACTTTAGAACAAACAATATCAACATACTGGACAGCTAACCAGTCTCTACTTATCAAGGCATTACAACTACTAATCTCTATAGGCAACAGAGCAAATACGAATGACCATTTATCTTTAACTCTTACTAAGCGTCTACCGATCTAGCTACAAAGATACTACCACCGACTGACTCCGTGAACGATAAATCTAATAACTCAACGAATGAAGCAAAAATGGATAATAAAATAAAAGGTATGAAGGAACACCCTGTCTCAGAACCAACCAAAACTCGGATACTATAACCATTAACATAAACGTACCAGAAATTACATCAACTGTCTCCCGAGTCTCCTCTGCTGTCAACTGGTAGGCGCGACCTCTGGCTGGCGGGACTGCATCTCTATGTGTAGACGAACTCGCAAAACTCTGGCCCTGTGCAGGTGGCCTCGATTCCCCCTGCCTATGGTCCCCTTGTCTCGGAGTTGTACAATCTCGTGCCTGATGTCCAGCCCGCCCACAATTAAAACACAGCGGGTCTCTAGAATTACAACCTAACTGAGTGTGGCCAGCCTGGCCACAGCGAAAACAACGTACATACCGGGGGTCACACTCTCCGGTATGCCTCTGACGACATCTCCTACACCACCTCTCTCCCGAGACAGGCTCAGAACTCGATGCTCCTCCTCTCTGCTCAGACTCACTAAAGCGACTGCCCTTTTCATCGGGCCTATGATCAGATCTCTGAGAAGACCTATCTCGGTGCCTGTCTCCTCCCTCGGACTCAGTGCGCCGACGATCATCACTCCTCGACTGGAACTGACTATAACGACTATCTCTATCCCTGCTTCTGTCCCGGCCAGATCCTCCAACATGTCCGGCTGACTGAACCAATCGTGGTTGCTCCACTACCGGATCCCTACGCGATAACTCACTCTCTCGTCTACGGGCCAACTCGACTGCCCTGGCATAAGTCGAAATGTAACCGGTATCAATAAACTCTCGGATCTCCTTACGCAAGCCCATCAAGAATCTATTGATCTTCCGAGACTCTGTACTAATCTGAATAGGCGCAAACAAACTCAAATCGATGAAAATCTTCTCGTACTCATCAACCGATCGCTGTCCCTGGAATAACGTCAAAAAATCAATCTCCAGCTGAGCCCTGCGGTCCTCGGGACAATACTGCTCCTCGAAACGTGCTCTGAACTGACTCCACGTCATCTCGTATGCAGGTCCATCTCCCATCATATCTCTAATAGTCCGCCACCACTGCTGAGCACTAGTCCGTAACTGGGCACTAGCGAATGTCGTCATCTGATCCGGGTGGCATCCTGTGATACGGAAGGCCATCTCCATATCCTGTAACCAGTACATGGCCTTTACGGCCCCAGGCTCGCCATGATACTCTGGCGGGTGTGCAGCAAGGAACTCCTTATATTTACATCCCTTGCCTTCCCCTCGCGATGAACCAGCTCCTGAATCTCTGCCCCCGCCTGTACTCTGGGTCTGGGACTGAATACCCTCAGCACGGCCTTTCTCGTAGGCCTCCTGTAGTCGTCGGGCAAACTCCTCATCTGATACTCGTCCCCCAGTGGGGCCCTCGGGTCTCTGCTCATCTGCCATAGAATCTCTGCATAGTATAACAATATTACTATAACGACAATAATATAATTCTACAATTCTTAGACGTACTCATCAGAGATCAAGCCCAAGGATCTAGACACTGGTTTAAGCCTAAGCATCACTAATGATACTTAAACCTTAAACTAATGCTCTGATACCAAGCTGTAACACCCTACTTTTACGACTAATGCCACATAGGACTTACAGTCCACGTCATCAAATCATAGGCGATGTCATCAAGGGTTAAACAGCTAATTACTACTAAACATCAACAACAAGCATAAAGTAACACGAGACGGGAATTAACCCCCGTCGATAGCGTCAGTCAACCACATCATGAGCAAAGGTTACAGTCATCCGAAAGTCACTGGCTAATAAGCCATACCACAAAATATGAGGACTACTTACGAAAGTAGTCGCTAACTACTGTCCACGTGGCGGGTCTCGGCTACTGCCCGCTGTATCCCTAGCCTCAGTCCTCGTACCTGAGATCCACGGTTAAAACAACAGTCAGCGGAAAGCTGGTGAGTTACTATAAGCAACTTTAAAACAGTTTATAAAACAGTTAGCACAACGTAACAACTGGTAAACAACTCTACATGCGGCCGGCATCAACGGCCCGACGCCTCATCGGGAGCGACCCGGCACAGCCTGCATAGCCCACTCCACAAAGTAGTGGGTTGTCAGGTCCACTGAGTTGGGAATGACCCAACAGGCCTCTACTCTGCGTATCAACGACTATACGCGTGATCCACGAACTCTGCTCTGTGCTAACAAGTATCAACATATGAAAGGAGTCCACACTGGACCCGAATAATAAACAACGTACCTCTTTGAAAACTCAGTAATCAACAACAATACATTTGTTAAAAGTAAGTAACTCACCTGAAGCACGACTACAGTCTCGCTATCAACGACAGTCTCTACAAGTCCCAGGTCTAGCCACGAATCCTGGCAACAATAAATGCAACTACGCTGAAACGACTAACTACTGAACTCATAATGACTATACTACTATACTCACTAACTCAACAAGAATCAACAAGCCAAGACACATGAGCGCGGCCGGGATCAGGGTCGCGGCTCCTCGTCGCGGCCAGTCATCGCGGGCGCGATGACCCCGCGCTACCCTTCCTATCGCGGCCGGGCTCATCCGAGCTCGCCCGTGCTCGACCGACCCGCGACTAACATCTCGGTCGCGTTCTCTTACTTGCGATCACCTCAACCGCCTTACCCTGATCGCGGGCGCGACCAGGGGAGCGCGGCCGCGGTGCGGCGACGAACAGAGCAGTTCATGCTCTGTTTTTCGGTTGCTACGGGGGTCACTTTTTATCTCGATTTTGCACGACTTAGGGGTTCTAATTCAACCCCAATACTTGCTAACTACTTAACACATCATTCTAAATGAATCGAACGTGAATTACTAACCTTAACACGTTTCTTTCCTTCTCGAATTCGAGTTGGCTTGCGAAGGTGATGGCGAAGAAGATTTCTCAGCTATGGCTGCTATATTCCAGCTTCTGGATTTCTCCTTTTCTGTTTCAGCTACACACAACACACCTACACACACTTGCACCTTTGAACTTTTAGAGGAAGTGAAGAAAAAGGGAGTCTAAACGAATATATATACGCTTCCGGTCTCGAACTCAATTAAAACGGGTACAATACTCATTAATCATTCGGTAGACACCCACTAACCCGATTAATCTCAAATTAACGACTTGGGTTTAGAATGTCAATTAACTCATTAAAACAACCCCAAATCTCCAATTACTACTAAACCGGTTATTATCTCAACCGATTAAAATTACACGTAATAGCAATCTACTTTACCAACTCACGTGCAATTAATTAATTAAATTTCACCAACTCATCAGGGCAGCTCTCAGAGCCAACAGATAAATTCCACGTGCCAGCCACTAGTTCCCGGATGTTACATCGCTAGTTTAGGTTCTTATCAAAAGATTTCAGCATTATAATTACCGAAACCATCAAGGGGTCTCGGTATTGGTTTCTGGTGGCTTCAAATGTTACCGAAACCTTTGGAGTTTCGGTATGTCTCTGTATAGTTTCGGTATCACAAAATTCACATGGGGTTCAGATGTTTCTTTCTGCTTTTGGACATGGTTTCAATATTATAGATGGTTTCGGTACTGTGCAAGTTTTACAGAAACCTCATGCAAACACACATACACTGCACACACGTTTTCCATTCTTGAATTTCTTTGTTTTTCAGCAACAAAACAAAAGAATTAAAGGAGTATTGATACTTTAAATGAAGAAGGCACATAATTACATACACTATACGCACACATTTTTTTACTTCAATTAAATTTTCAGAAATGCATACATACCTTTTTAATTACTAGAAAATCTCATGCATGTCTTTTATTTGGTAATTAAAACATCATTTGTTCATTAATTTTCTTGATTATGCATCATAAACTTAGGGTTCATCTCTTGGACTTTTGTCCTGTTACTATAACAGCATCCATACATAAAATGAGGTTTCAATTCCATGGAAATTACCTTTAAACCTTCATTATATTAATGCTTGGTGTCTTGAATCTTGAATTTTACTTGCAAGAATTATTATTCTTGATGATGATGAAGGAGCGTGACTTGAGAGAAATAGAGCAGAAAATTGATGTCTCAATTTGGTGATAAAATACTTAAATGAAAGAATTGAGTTATTTATATTTTTGAGTTTGACAAATACTTAATTTAACCCTCAAACTTAAATTTTTCCCACTTTAACACATAAATTAGTTTTCTTTTATTTCTTTTAAATCAATAAAACACACTTGACTTTTATTAACTAAATAACAATTTATTACTTGTTTTACAAATTTATATTTTAAATCTCTTAAGATAATTATCATTTAGCTTATAGTTAACGTTAAGCTTTGTTATTTGTCGTTGACTAAAGTTTAGGTCGTTACAGAATGGGCTCCACCACGCATAACTTCGTCCCCGAAGTTGTCTATGCTCAGATATATGTCATTAGGAATTACATGGTGTAACAACCTAACTTTTGATCAGTTATGTAATGACTATTTTGAGATAATAATATAATTTTTGTTATATTATTTGGATTTCCACATATTGATTAAGAATGAAAAATTTATTAAGTAAATATAATTTTAAAATTATATTTATGATTTAATTGAGTAAAATAAAGGGATGTAAAATACAAATGTTTAGTGGGTTAAATACACAAAGTGATAAAATGAAATATATAAAAACAAAATATACTGATCATTTATGATCATTAATCTAAATCACTCTCTCTCTCTAATCTCTCTCTATCTCTCGGATCTTTCAACAAAAATTTCCAAAGAAATTCAAAGATTGATGATTTAATTGAAGAATCAAGACAAAGGAGTTACAACAAATCATCAAACATCATCAATTAGCAATAATTCAAGGTAATTATCGATTAAACTCTTTAATATTCAAGAGTTTGGTTCGGTTTTATTAAAAACCGAAACCAAAGAATTAAATTGTGATGATTTTAGGTTGCATGTTCAAGATTGTAGTAGATTATGTTGGATTTAAGTTAATAAATGTTAAAGAAACAAAGATTTTAGTTTAGATCATCCAAAACATTAAAGAAATCGGAATTTTGATGAAAAACTTGTGTTCTTGATAAAAAGTTATCATTTTTGGATAATCTTGATTAAAATATGATGTTATTAATAGGGAAAAATGTATAAAATTAACCCAATAATGTTAATATAACTATATAATTAGTTGCATGTTGATAAAATGAATTTTTATGAATTATTTGATAAAAATCCGTATGAACATAATGAAGAACACCAAGAACAATTTCTGGGAAAAATGCTAAGTATAGGATCCGAATTCGGGTATAACCGAATTCGGATGTAGCCTATTTCGGATCCCTATACTTCGGACGATATGCTCTACTTCGGATTTGTCATTTTGAATATGATCCTAATTCGGATAATGTTATATTTCGGATGATCAATTCGGATCCCATCATGATTTCGGATTCCCTGTTTCGGATGTGATCCTAATTCGGACTTATACTCAAATTCGGATGATCCCAATTCGGTCCTAGTATCCTAATTCGGATGATGTCAGATTCGGATGATCATAGGTCCGAGTTCGGGTAACCATTGGTCCGGATCTGGTTGGCTATTTCGGATCGGATTGGTACGGACCCGGATAATCCGAATCCGGATGGTCCGAACTTGGGGGATCCGGATCCGAAAACTTGATTTTGATAGGTTTAATTAAATAAATGATTTATATTTATTATATATAGAGAATGAGAACTTATAAGAATTTAATGAAAGATTGACGAGTTATCAGATATCAGAATCAGATAGAATTACAGATTTTAATGACCAAAAGATGATGAAATTCCATGATAATGATGATAAAGATGATGAAATTAACATGATATTATCATGAATGAATTTGAACAGGTTCAGTATATTCTGAACAAAGATTTAAAGACTTAAAGACTTGAAAGCGGGTCTCTGATTTGAAAAGAATTGACAGATTACAGATTGACAAGATAAAATCCTGAGATAACTCAGGTGGCAGATTCATATATCTGTTTGACCAAGACCCCGACCAGTGAGTTATAGATATTCAGATTGAACATGCATAGATCCGGTTGAGATATATTGCTGCTGTTAGATTTATTGACATTCATTTATCAGCTGGATTGAGATCTGTGCACACCATGGATGGGTGTTGCCCAGTGGATCAAGATAGCTATTTGATTATCTCATCATATTGCATTTAATATTACTTCAGACTTTGCTTTATGATTCATTACTATCATGACTTTTAAGACATATGCTTCCATTATTGATCAGACATTTGATAGAATTGATTCAGCTTGACTAGCCCTTATGGTCTATTGTTCTAGACCCGGCTATTTCACCAGTTCTTATGAACTTGGTAATGACCTCCGATGTTCCGCCATATTGACTTACTGGTAGCTAGCCCAGTATGTGGCTGATCCCCACGATTTAAGCGTGAGTGTGGCTTGAACATCATCCGATTCTATGATTCTATATCTCAATCATGAGGGCTGTAGCGACAGCCAAGACATATCACGCTAAGACTAATGACTCCGCTTGACACGCATGTTGATATTGAAAATCTATAAACTCACTAAGCTTTGCTTACAGATGTTGCGTTAATATTTTACAGGAAAAGCCAAAGGAAAATCACCTGCAGGACCTAGTACTTAGGTCATTCAAGATCCAAGTTTTGAAGCTTTCTTAGACCACTACTCAACAACCTTCTGGTACTGATTGGAAGAAAGCAAATGTGGTGGTTTTGGGTAGACTTGATGCGATTTATGATGTTATGACTAGATTAGATGTTACCCTTTTATAACTATAATTTGAAAACTGTAATCTGTAATGAATTTAATCCTAACTTGTATGTACATGTAATTTTATTATTCCGCAATTTAATTACCCTATCTTAGTATGGTTGATATCGTATTGCATGATGTGGGACCTAGACTCTGAGAACTGACCCGGAAGGGGTGGTCTTCACAGGATGGTATCAGAGCCCATAGTTTGAGTGAATCAAGTATTACGTGAGTATACTTGGTCTCAAACTGAAGCAATACATATGTATCAATCATTTAGGTGGTTTGAACTGAGATAGGATGTACAGACTGTTAGGATGGGTAAAAGGGTACATAGATCTAAGTCTTTAAACTGATAGTTAATTGATTTTAATTTTCAGTAGAAGATGTCAGGATCAGGATCAGGTGATATTCCCAGCAACATGAACCCACAACAAATGTTTGAAATGATGCAACAACTTCTAGCCCAACACTCAGAACAACAAAACAAAATAATGCAAGAACAGTTTCAGGCCAGAGATGAGGCCGAAGCTAAAAGACGTGAAGAAAAGAAAAATAAGAGAAAAGAAAAGCAAGTCCAGAATGACGAATCTGATTCTGATAAATCTAATCCTGAAACCCAAATTGCTCAGCCAAAAGGCTGCAAGTTTAAAGATTTCAAAGCTAGCGGTGCTTTGAATTTTGAAGGAACAGTTAATCCGATTCAGGCGATGGATTGGATTAGCCACACTGAAGAAATCTTCAGGATTTCTGATTGCTTAGATTCCAAGAAAGTAAGTTATGCTTCTGCGTTGTTTGTTGGCGCTGCCCATGCATGGTGGAAAACCCAGCGAAGTATCTATGGTGAGGATGTGATTCAGACTTTAGAATGGGAGCAGTTTCTCGAAATGTTTAACGCAAAGTAATGTCCGGTCGATCAACAAGATAAGATGGAAGTACAACTGATGCAGCTGACTCAGGGAACGAAGACAGTCGACGAATATGAACACGAGTTTTCACGACTATGCGGTTACTCCTCATACCAAGTAGCTACCGAGGATAGAAAGATGAATAGATTTCGCGTAGGACTCAATCCTAGATATCGACATCCGATGAGCGCGATTAAATATAAGAGTTATCTGGAAATGGTAGAAGCAGCGAGACAAATCGAGCGAGGATACTTAGAGTACGGCGATCAGCTATACGCTCCAACGACTAACCCAATGAATCCGTCTCCTCCGAAGAAACAAAGATTTGGCAGATTTTTCAAGCCAAATAAGTCGCAATCTCAGCAATCCCATCAGTATAGTTCACAACAGAAAGCACAAGTTTACTCCCTCACGAACGAGCCACGATTCTGCAAGCGATGCAGAAAGTCACATATGGGGTTGTGCAATCCAGAAGATGTTACTTGCTTTGCGTGCAACATGATCGGTCACAGTAGTGAAGAATGTCCACAGCAGGGACGTGGATGTGCAAAGTGCGGGAAAGGAGGACATTTTATGTACCAGTGTCGTAGCGGATCGCGTTATCAGCCACAGTCATCAGCTGAAGGATCTACAGTTAAGAGTTTTGCTGCAACGCCGACTGCAAAGACTCGAGCTTTTCAAATAACAGCCGAGGAAGCAAAAGAAACACCTGACGTAGTTACCGGTATGTTCTTGCTTAACTCTATTCCTGCCCGAGTACTATTTGATTCCGGCGCGAGTCGTTCTTTCATATCAACATCTTTTGCACAAAGATTACATAAAGCTCCATCAAAACTCTCCGTAATATTAGACATTGAGACAGCTAGTAACAATTTTGTTATGGCTGATTCCGTTTATCGTAACTGCACACTACTTGTTGATAATATCGTATTCAATCTCGACCTGATCCCGATTCCGTTAAAAGAATTTGACGTCATCATTGGCATGGATTGGCTAATGAACAACGAGGCTACAATTATCTGCAACCGGCGAGTCATCAGAATCAAGTCTTCAGACGGCCGAGTACTTGAGATCAAGGGCGAGAAGCGGAAAGGTGCACATTGTTTCATATCTGTTGAAAAAGCGCATAAATACTTATCTAAGGGTCACGAATCTTATATCTGTTATGTTTCATCTGAATCCAACTCTGAAAAGAAATCGTTGTCCGATATTCCTATCGTCTGTGAGTTCCCAGACGTATTCCCTGACGATATTTCCGGAGTGCCACCGCAACGTCAAGTCGAGTTCAGTATAGACTTGGTTCCTGGTGCGGCTCCTATCGCAAAAGCTCCATACAGACTTGCACCTGCAGAAATGCAAGAAATGTCTAAGCAACTGCAAGAGCTGTTAGAGAAGGGGTTTATCCGACCGAGTTCTTCTCCGTGGGGTACACCAGTTCTATTTGTTAAAAAGAAAGACGGAACTTTCCGTATGTGCATCGACTACCGCGAGTTGAACAAAGTCACCATAAAGAATAAATATCCTTTGCCCAGGATCGATGATCTGTTTGATCAGCTGCAAGGAGCCAGCTATTTCTCAAAGATAGATCTCCGTTCTGGGTATCATCAACTGAAAGTTAGAGATGAGGATATTCCGAAGACAGCTTTCCGTACAAGATACGGTCATTACGAATTTCTTGTAATGCCGTTTGGATTAACGAATGCACCAGCGGCGTTCATGGATCTCATGAATCGCGTGTGCAGACCAATGTTGGATAAATCAGTTATCGTGTTCATAGACGATATTCTGATTTACTCCAAAACGGAGGCTGATCATTCTGTTCATCTGCGACAGTTGCTAGAGTTGTTAAGAAAAGAAAGACTCTACGCAAAATTTCTAAATGTGAATTCTGGCTCAGACAGGTATAAATTTTATTATATAAGTCTTGAGCTAAATTCATTAAGTATTCTTAACACTTCAAAAATTTGATATCCTGATATGATTCTTATAGATTCAATTCCTTGGCCATGTCGTTTCTGGCGAAGGAATATCCGTTGATCCGTCAAAAGTCGAGGCTGTTCAGAAGTGGCATACACCTCGTAATGCCTCCAAAATAAGAAGTTTCCTTGGATTGGCCGGTTATTATCGGCGATTCATAAAGGACTTCTCAAAGATTGTTGTACCTCTAACGATGCTAACACGAAAGAATACTCCTTTCGTTTGGTCCGATAAACAGCAAGAGGCATTTGACATTCTGAAACAGAAACTTATTCAAGCGCCGTACCTAGCCTTGCCAGAAGGCAATGATGATTTCGTTGTTTGCAGCGATGCATCTGGTACTGGCTTAGGATGTGTTCTTATGCAAAGAGGAAAGGTTATTGCCTACGCTTAAAGGCAATTAAAAGATTACGAGAAAAGTGCACCAACTCATGATCTTGAGTTGGCTGGCGTTACCTTTGCACTGAAGATCTGGCGTCACTATCTATATGGGACTCGGTGTCAGCTCTACACCGATCACAAGAGTCTCAAACATCTTTTCACTCAAAAAGATCTGAATATGAAACAGCGTCGATCCTTGGAGCTTATCAAGGATTATGATTGCGAGATCTTATATCATCTCGGCAAAGCAAATGTTGTCGCGGATGCATTGAGTAGAAAAGTGTATCCAGAAAAGTGCTGCTATGCCTTAACTCCTGTAATATTCTCTTCTGATCTTATTAAAGACATCAGAATTGCTCAAGCTGAAGCATTGAAAGAAGAGAATATAGATTCTGAAAATCTTAAAGGGCAATTACAATTTCTAACTCTGAACCATTTGGGACTTCACTGTCTCAAGGGAAACCGAATCCGGGTTCCTAAATATGGTTCTATTCGTAGCACTCTTCTGTTCAAAGCTCATCAGTCCAAGTTATCTGTTCATTATATTGATGCTTGGTGTCTTGAATCTTGAATTTTACTTGCAAGAATTATGATTCTTGATGATGATGAAGGAGCGTGACTTGAGAGAAATAGAGCAGAAAATTGATGTCTCAATTTGGTGATAAAATACTTAAATGAAAGAATTGAGTTATTTATATTTTTGAGTTTGACAAATACTTAATTTAACCCTCAAACTTAAATTTTTCCCACTTTAACACATAAATTAGTTTTCTTTTATTTCTTTTAAATCAATAAAACACACTTGACTTTTATTAACTAAATAACAATTTATTACTTGTTTTACAAATTTATATTTTAAATCTCTTAAGATAATTATCATTTAGCTTATAGTTAACGTTAAGCTTTGTTATTTGTCGTTGACTAAAGTTTAGGTCGTTACAGAATGGGCTCCACCACGCATAACTTCGTCCCCGAAGTTGTCTATGCTCAGATATATGTCATTAGGAATTACATGGTGTAACAACCTAACTTTTGATCAGTTATGTAATGACTATTTTGAGATAATAATATAATTTTTGTTATATTATTTGGATTTCCACATATTGATTAAGAATGAAAAATTTATTAAGTAAATATAATTTTAAAATTATATTTATGATTTAATTGAGTAAAATAAAGGGATGTAAAATACAAATGTTTAGTGGGTTAAATACACAAAGTGATAAAATGAAATATATAAAAACAAAATATACTGATCATTTATGATCATTAATCTAAATCACTCTCTCTCTCTAATCTCTCTCTATCTCTCGGATCTTTCAACAAAAATTTCCAAAGAAATTCAAAGATTGATGATTTAATTGAAGAATCAAGACAAAGGAGTTACAACAAATCATCAAACATCATCAATTAGCAATAATTCAAGGTAATTATCGATTAAACTCTTTAATATTCAAGAGTTTGGTTCGGTTTTATTAAAAACCGAAACCAAAGAATTAAATTGTGATGATTTTAGGTTGCATGTTCAAGATTGTAGTAGATTATGTTGGATTTAAGTTAATAAATGTTAAAGAAACAAAGATTTTAGTTTAGATCATCCAAAACATTAAAGAAATCGGAATTTTGATGAAAAACTTGTGTTCTTGATAAAAAGTTATCATTTTTGGATAATCTTGATTAAAATATGATGTTATTAATAGGGAAAAATGTATAAAATTAACCCAATAATGTTAATATAACTATATAATTAGTTGCATGTTGATAAAATGAATTTTTATGAATTATTTGATAAAAATCCGTATGAACATAATGAAGAACACCAAGAACAATTTCTGGGAAAAATGCTAAGTATAGGATCCGAATTCGGGTATAACCGAATTCGGATGTAGCCTATTTCGGATCCCTATACTTCGGACGATATGCTCTACTTCGGATTTGTCATTTTGAATATGATCCTAATTCGGATAATGTTATATTTCGGATGATTGGACTATTTCGGATGATCAATTCGGATCCCATCATGATTTCGGATTCCCTGTTTCGGATGTGATCCTAATTCGGACTTATACTCAAATTCGGATGATCCCAATTCGGTCCTAGTATCCTAATTCGGATGATGTCAGATTCGGATGATCATAGGTCCGAGTTCGGGTAACCATTGGTCCGGATCTGGTTGGCTATTTCGGATCGGATTGGTACGGACCCGGATAATCCGAATCCGGATGGTCCGAACTTGGGGGATCCGGATCCGAAAACTTGATTTTGATAGGTTTAATTAAATAAATGATTTATATTTATTATATATAGAGAATGAGAACTTATAAGAATTTAATGAAAGATTGACGAGTTATCAGATATCAGAATCAGATAGAATTACAGATTTTAATGAACAAAAGATGATGAAATTCCATGATAATGATGATAAAGATGATGAAATTAACATGATATTATCATGAATGAATTTGAACAGGTTCAGTATATTCTGAACAAAGATTTAAAGACTTAAAGACTTGAAAGGGGGTCTCTGATTTGAAAAGAATTGACAGATTACAGATTGACAAGATAAAATCCTGAGATAACTCAGGTGGCAGATTCATATATCTGTTTGACCAAGACCCCGACCAGTGAGTTATAGATATTCAGATTGAACATGCATAGATCCGGTTGAGATATATTGCTGCTGTGAGATTTATTGACATTCATTTATCAGCTGGATTGAGACCTGTGCACACCATGGATGGGTGTTGCCCAGTGGATCAAGATAGCTATTTGATTATCTCATCATATTGCATTTAATATTACTTCAGACTTTGCTTTATGATTCATTACTATCATGACTTCTAAGACATATGCTTCCATTATTGATCAGACATTTGATAGAATTGATTCAGCTTGACTAGCCCTTATGGTCTATTGTTCTAGACCCGGCTATTTCACCAGTTCTTATGAACTTGGTAATGACCTCCGATGTTCCGCCATATTGACTTACTGGTAGCTAGCCCAGTATGTGGCTGATCCCCACGATTTAAGCGTGAGTGTGGCTTGAACATCATCCGATTCTATGATTCTATATCTCAATCATGAGGGCTGTAGCGGCAGCCAAGACATATCACGCTAAGACTAATGACTCCGCTTGACACGCATGTTGATATTGAAAATCTATAAACTCAGTAAGCTTTGCTTACAGATGTTGCGTTAATATTTTACAGGAAAAGCCAAAGTAAAATCACCTGCAGGACCTAGTACTTAGGTCATTCAAGATCCAAGTTTTGAAGCTTTCTTAGACCACTACTCAACAACCTTCTGGTACTGATTGGAAGAAAGCAAATGTGGTGGTTTTGGGTAGACTTGATGCGATTTATGATGTTATGACTAGATTAGATGTTACCCTTTTATAACTATAATTTGAAAACTGTAATCTGTAATGAATTTAATCCTAACTCGTATGTACATGTAATTTTATTATTCCGTAATTTAATTACCCTATCTTAGTATGGTTGATATCGTATTGCATGATGTGGGACCTAGACTCTGAGAACTGACCCGGAAGGGGTGGTCTTCACACATGGTAGGCATGAATCCCTAAATCTGACACAAACTTGCTGGTGATTTATAGAATGAGCAGCATCTGTCTTTTTATAACTTTATGCTTCTTTTGGCTTTTACAACCAGTACATTTACAAATTCTCCAGCTTATTAGCTGGTTTATGCATTGACTTTAATACATTTTAGGAACTCTGACTTATCAAAAATACATTTACTATATGGATTTATGCTTTGAGATTTAAAATATGCTTCAATCAATTTGGGTAGCAATTCAATACATTAATTAAGTCAAATCTCTCTTTTATTTTCTTTTGGAACTAGCTGTAGAGCTTTTGAGAGTATGATATTTGTACTTTAGGAAACAATTTCATTTATTGATGATGTCATCATCATCAATCGCTTAGATGATTTCTGATTTGCACTGACTGTTGTCTAAACTTGCAATTGCTTTACACTGACAAACAAATGGAATAAGAATTCCATTTAATTATACATACAAACTTAGGTTTGTCTTTTATCAGTAAATCTCTTATTTTAAATTTTACTTCCATCTTTTGGCAGAATCTTTTTATTTTTATGCGTAGTTAGGTGTAATAGGAATTCCATATTCGATATCTCACTAGTCTCGCGTCGACATAATGAGAATCCATTCATGCATTTATTTGACATGTGACAGGCTTTTCATTGACCACTCATGACTAATCGCTTGACTTAACAAAGATCTCAATCTATTTCTTTGTCACTCTCGCTTTGTGCCTCTGACTTCTTTGATTTCAATTCAAGTTGACATTGGGTGCTTAATTACTTGATTCAAATACTCTTCTCAATAATATTTATTGGATCAGCAACTTCTACCTCTGTCTCATTATAAGACACTCTGTAATCATTCAGATTACAAGGATTTACGAAGTAGCTGGTGCTTAGGATTATATTTTGATTTCTTAGAGCCTTTAATCATACATGATTCAGATTACAATACCTATATTCTTTATAGGTATAATTTCTGATTGGAAATGTATTTGTATAGTAACTTTAACTGATACAACCCATATGTCATCCGCATTATTCACTATCGAAGACAGGGTTGCACAGTTAACTCGATACTTACTTTGGATTTGGAATTCATATGGTAACAGTATTTAATCATTTTATTTGTATAAGAAATTTAGTATTAGTTACCATTATGGTCTTTTGGCGTCTCTGGTGTCTCCTCGGCATCCTCAGCAGTAATATGGAAAGCTCGCGCCTTTGCTGTAGGTATCATTGTAGTACTCTGTTGGATTACTCTGCCAACTGGTTGTTCCTGATTAGTAAGCCGGTGTGCATTTGGGCAATGTTTGGCATAATGTCCTCGCTCACCACAGTTGTAGCATACGTCGTTTCTTTCTGGGCACTCATCGCTTCCATGTCCAATCCGGTTACAAGTGTAACAGGTCACATCTCTAGGGTTGCAGCGTCCGCTATGAAATTTGTTACAGCGTTTACACGATCGTGCTCCTGACTGTATGGAATAGACTCTTGTCTTCTGAGGTGTAGAGGATGCTTGTGACTGCTGCTGACTGGACTTTGATGAACCGAAGAATCTACTGAATTTCTGTTTCTTAGGCGGAGATGGACATGTAGGACTTATAGCGATCATAACAGGTTCACAACTGGAATCTTTGAATTCCCGCTCCACCATCCTTGCTGCTTCCACAATACTGAGATACGTTCTGATTTTTATGCTACTCATTTGTCTTCTATATGTTGGCTTCAGACCCAGTCTGAATCGGTTTATCTTACGCTCTTCTGTTGCTACTTGATATGACGAGTAGCCGCAAAGTCTCGAGAACTCATGCTCGTATTCATCAACGGTCTTAGTTCCTTGTTTTAATTGCATCAACTGCATCTCAAGTTCATCTTGTTTATCTGTTGGACAGTATTTGGCGTTGAACATCTATAAGAACTGCTCCCAGTCCAATGTCATAATTGCTTCCTCACCATAGATGCTCCTTTGCGTTTTCCACCAGGCTCTAGCAGCTCCAACGAACAGTGCTGTAGCAAACTTAACTCTATTGTTGTCCAGACATTCTGAGATACTGAAGATCTCTTCAGTATGACTTATCCAATCTAACGCTTGTATTGGATTTACTGTGCCTTCAAACGTCATGGCACCACTCGCTTTGAAGTCTTTGAATCTACAGCCTTTTGGCTGCACAGCTCGTTTATTGACATGCTCATTATCAGAATCAGATTCGCTTGACTGTTCAGTTTGTTTCTTTTTATTTTTATTTCTCTTTTCAGTTTTCTTTATCGATTCAATTTGCTCTAGCATAAACTTGTTTTGTTGCTCATTATTCTGGGTTATTAGTTGTTGCATCATTTCCACGACTTGCTCTGGGGTCATGCCACCTGATGGTCCACCTTCTCCTGACATAGCTCTGAAATTCAAATCACTAAATGTTTAGATCATTAGCCTAGCACATTGTACCCTTTCATGCCCCGTCCTACTAGTCTCTGAAACCTATCTTAGTTCAAGTCATCCTGTCATGATTGATACTATAGCATTGCACAAATTTGAGATCATGTATTACACGTAATACAATGATTCACTCAAACTATTCGCTCTGATACCATCCTATGAGACCCAAGATTTCTCAAAGGTCTCAAGTCTAGGCCCAGTAGCAACGCAATATCAATCAGGAAACTAAGATAAAATTAACAGTTGTGGAATAAAAGTTAATTACAAGTAGAGACAAAAACTAAGTATAAGGTACAGACTTCTAGACTAATTCATCAAAGCACAAATGTAAATTAACCCCGAACCCCAAAACTCAATCATCAGCTAAGTACCAAGGTGTTGAAACAGGTTCTAATGTACTTCAAGCTCTTTCAAGTCCCGACCTAAGAACTAGGTCCAGCCAATCCTTTGCCTTTACCTAAGAACTAGGTCCAGCCAATCCTTTGATGCGCGACTTTGCTCAGCTCCTAGTTATAAAACTGTTGTTGCTCTTGAGACTTTTAGACAATTTCATAAGGAATGCTCGGATGATGATAAATCCATACACACGCATCATTAGTGGGGATCAGCCACGTACTGGGCTAGCTACCAGTAAAAGCTCTATATGGATATCATCGGAATGCTCAGCTCTACCTACCCTCTGTGCTTTCATCACGTAAATCAGCACATCATAAGCCTAACATTATCCCAACACTGAGCAATAGTGATGGTGTTAAGCTTAACAATCAAATGACTCGTCAAAGAATCGAATCTAGAGGAAGAAATACTCAGCTCAACAAATCATAGTAAATATACTATGACAATATATCAATAAGCTCAAGATCAGAATGCCAATAAAATCAGAATCATGCAACAAAAGTCTCAATTCACATAATTTGCAGTTAAAGTAAAATCTACAACTCACAATTACTGGTTATTTTGCACTTTCACTTTCCGGCTCTGGCTCTGTTGCTCATAATCTGTAGTGGATTAGAACCACTATCTGACTTATGTCAGATTTTCAGATGCTTGCCACTTTGCTATAACCTTCACTGAAGCTCTTTATATGTCTTTTTAGCTTCTCTTGTTGCTCAATCTGTTATTCATATCATTTCTGATATTTATCAGACTTTGAATCATTTGAATAACAAATTCATTGTTCGTTCGATGATCTTTAATCTCAAAGGCTCCTATTTTAATTATATTGCGATGAATATGGTCAACTATTTCATAAATCTTTTCATTCAATCGTTTAATAATTATAATTGTCATATATGAATTATAAACATGATTTAAATGACTTATAAGCATTTTTGGTCCTTTTTCATGGACATGTGTGATTTTATTAAATCTTTCTTAGCTTTCGTTTGCTCATTAGAATTCTTAAGAAAGCATATTTAATCATGTCATACGCTTATTTGATGTTTAAATGTTCATAAGGTTGCACATCCAATTCTTAGCAATTGATTTGAATATAATTCATGTGTTATGGATTATGAGCTTTGTACTTTTAAACATAATTTTCTATTATATGATCACCCATTCACACACATATATTAATATATGTATACATCTATATACTTGATTACACTCATTAATTTAATTAATACATAGCTGTGATGTATAAAAGTTATACCCTCCACACACCTATATGCTTGTATAGTTTCATTATAGTCTAATAAAAATGGATTCAACTAACTGTTGGCACACTTTATTTATGCATACATATAAGATTTATCATAAAAAGAAGGCTGCAAGGTTACTTTATTTCATTGCTGCACACCCATGCATATATATACTCACACACGGTTACACACCCACAATACACATACACATCCATGCATATATTGCTGGACTTTCTTTTTGTTACACACAGTGCACATACTTACTAGATTCATGCAAAGAAAAGGAAATGGAAAGATTGCTTTTACTTTCTTGTTTCTGTTTCTATACAATTTCAACACACTGCAGCACACATATTCCTTTCTTATATAAATGAAATTAAAGAGCTGCTGTTGCTACTTTCTGTTTGTAACTAAACACACTCTCACCTTCAAAATTATAAACAAAAGAACTTCTGCAATTGTCCTGGACTGTTTCTGTTTTGCTTCGACAGACAGCACACACACACAGAGGTTTATATAAATGTGTCTATATATATAGATAACTGCACACACACATAATCGTATATATATATATATATATATATATATATATATATATATATATATATATATATATATATATATATATATATATTAGGTACTGCTACTGTTTTCTGTTTCCATTTATGTCAGTACCGAAAAGAAAAAGGTGATGAGATTACCGAAACCTTCAATGGTTTCGGTATATCTCTGTACTTCACAGTGGTTTCAGTATACTATATATAAGGTTTCGGTAGTTTCTCTCGGCTAGTTTCGGTATTACATATGTGGTTTCGGTAGTTTTGATGGGTTTCGGTGATGAGTATACCGAAACCACAAGGTTTCGGTACTCCCCTTTGTGGGTTTCGATATTTAACATGTTTCGGTATCATCTCCATGGTTTCGGTAGTTTAGGTTCTTATCAAAAGATTTCAGCATTATAATTACCGAAACCATCAAGGGGTCTCGGTATTGGTTTCTGGTGGCTTCAAATGTTACCGAAACCTTTGGAGTTTCGGTATGTCTCTGTATAGTTTCGGTATCACAAAATTCACATGGGGTTCGGATGTTTCTTTCTGCTTTTGGACATGGTTTCAATATTATATATGGTTTCGGTACTGTGCAAGTTTTACAGAAACCTCATGCAAACACACATACACTGCACACACGTTTTCCATTCTTGAATTTCTTTGTTTTTCAGCAACAAAACAAAAGAATTAAAGGAGTATTGATACTTTAAATGAAGAAGGCACATAATTACATACACTATACGCACACATTTTTTTACTTCAATTAAATTTTCAGAAATGCATACATACCTTTTTAATTACTATAAAATCTCATGCATGTCTTTTATTTGGTAATTAAAACATCATTTGTTCATTAATTTTCTTGATTATGCATCATAAACTTAGGGTTCATCTCTTGGACTTTTGTCCTGTTACTATAACAGCATCCATACATAAAATGAGGTTTCAATTCAATGTAAATCAGCTTTAAATCTTCATTATATTGATGCTTGGTGTCTTGTTGAATTTTACTTGCAAGAATTATGATTCTTGATGATGATGAAGGAGCGTGACTTGAGAGAAATAGAGCAGAAAATTGATGTCTCAATTTGGTGATAAAATACTTAAATGAAAGAATTGAGTTATTTATATTTTTGAGTTTGACAAATACTTAATTTAACCCTCAAACTTAAATTTTTCCCACTTTAACACATAAATTAGTTTTCTTTTATTTCTTTTAAATCAATAAAACACACTTGACTTTTATTAACTAAATAACAATTTATTACTTGTTTTACAAATTTATATTTTAAATCTCTTAAGATAATTATCATTTAGCTTATAGTTAACGTTAAGCTTTGTTATTTGTCGTTGATTAAAGTTTAGGTCGTTACACAAACTGATTGAGTTCTTCTTGCATGGCAGTGATCCAATTTGCATCTTTTACTGCTTCATCCACCTTCTTTGGCTCCATCAATGAAACAAAACTAGAGAACATACAAAAGTTCCCTAAGCTGTCCCATCGTGTTTGTACCCCTTTGTTGATGTCACCAATTATTTAATCATTGGGGTCACACCTGATCCACTTAGGTTCATTTTTCAATGATGATTCACCTGAGTTGTTAACATCTTCAGCAGGTCCTGTTGAACAGCTCTCAAGATTTTCAGACACACTGTTGTCTTGAGCCTGTTCACTTGTTGAACATGTCTGACCACTGTTGAACATATCAGCTAAAGAACTAGGAAAATCAGCATTGATAGGTTCAGGACATGTAGTTGTAATTAAGTCAGTACACTTATTCACACAGGGTGTATTGACATAATCATCATCATGCCCATCATGATTAACAGGTTCCACACTGGGTGTAGTGGAAGCTTTTGAGTCCTCTTCATTGTTTGAATGCATCAGATCATCAAAGTTAAGTTCTCCTGAAACTGATTCAGGAACAGCTTTGGTGGAAGCATTCTTGGACTCTTCAAAGGTGACATTGATAGATTCATCTATCACCTTTCTTTTGTTGTTGTACACTCTGTAGGCTTTGGAGATAGCAGAGTAGCCAACAAACACACCTTCATCAGCTTTTGGTTCAAACTTTAACAATTGATCCCTTTGATTCAGAATGAAACAGGGACACCCAAACACATGGAAGTAACTGACATTTGGCTTCCTCCCTTTGAGCAGCTCATAGGGAGTCTTGTTGAACCTTTTCACCACTAAGGATCTGTTTTGGGTGAAGCAGGCAGTGTTAACAGCTTCAGCCCAGAATGATGAAGGTAAACCTGATGCACACAGCATGGTTCTAGCAGCTTCAATGAGAGTTCGGTTTCTCCTATCAGCAACTCCATTTTGTTGTGGAGTTCTTACAGCTGAAAAGTTTTGAGTGATTCCTTTCTCTTCTCAGAAGTCTTCAAGAGTACTGTTTCTGAATTCAGTACCATGATAACTTCTAAGCTGCTTTACTTGGGCAGAGTTCAACATTTCCATCTTTTTCACAAATCCAATAATTTCTCTAGCAGCCTCTCCTTTGCTCTTCAGAAAGATCACCCATGTGTACCTGGAGAACTCATCAACCATTACTAGAGTGTATCTTCTTCCTCCTAGACTTGGGACATTTACAGGTCCAAACAAGTCCATGTGGATTAAGAAGAGTGGAGTATCAATAGAGAAATTATGTTTGGATTTAAAAGATGTTTTTCTCTGCTTGGCTTTCTCACAAGCTGTGCAGAGTTTGTCTTTAACAAAGGTCATAGAAGGCAAACATGTCACTAACTCTTTCTTACAGAGTTTATTGATGTTCTTGAAGTTCAGATGTGACAGCCTTTTGTGCCATAACCAGTTTAAGTCTGCATTTGTTCTTGTGAGAAAGCAGGTTTCAGTTGTGGGATCAGCAGATTGCATGTCCACAACAAATACACCTTTCTTTCGTTGAGCACATAGCACAACTTTGCCTTGGGGATCCAATATGTAACCCAGGTCCTCATCAAAGTTAACTTTATAGCCAGCATCACACAGTTGGCTGATGCTAACCAGGTTATGTTTTAGCCCAACCACATAGGCTACTCTTTTGAACACTGCAGCACCAGCTTTAAGAGTTCCATATCCCTCAGTGGATCCCTGTACATTGTCACCAAATGTGACTTTTGGCCCCTTTTCAGGCCTGAGATCACTCAGCAATTCTTTACGACCTGTCATGTGCCCTGAGCAGCCACTGTCCAAGTACCAAACTTGGGAAGGTTGTTTTTCCTGCAGAGTGATAAGAGAAATATTAGTCATTTTTAGGGGAACTCATCATAGAGATGAGTTCTCCTACTTCATCAACATTTGTTGATGGACTTATAATATCCACACTAATATTCCCTATTTGAATGGTATCAGCTTGGATACCACTTTCATTGACTAAGATGTTTTCAACACTGCTTGTAACAGCTGTGAGTGAACTATCAGAGTCAACAGGCCTCATGTCCTCAGATTCAGGACAGTCCTTGGCCAGATGTGTCTTCTTCCCACATTTATAACATTTTCTCTTTTTAGGATTTTTGGAAGAAGAACTTTCAGAAACACATTCTGAGTTATTTTTGTTGATTCTGTTAGCAGGTTTAGCAACCTTATTATTATTTGATGAATCAACAGCTTGAGTGGAGGGTTCAATAGCCACAGCTTTGTCTGTCTCTTCTTTCCTCTTTTTAGGGGGACAGATGTCAAAGACAGGAAGCTTAATTGGCTTTTGAACTTCCACAAGTTTGGGGAACTTATTCCCAAGTTTCTCAGGCTGAGCAATGGCTTTGCCTTTGCCCCTACTGAGATGTGATTTATGCTGCCTATCAGCATAATCATTATTTCTGGTTTTGAAAAACTTATTCACATTTAAAACCAGTTTACCACTATGATTAGAAAACTTATTAGAAATCACAGCAGGTTTACTTTCAACATGAGACTTGCCCTTGTTAAAAGCAGGCTGCTTAACTTTTGAAAACTTGTTTTCAAAATGTTTAGCATCAAAAGGATTATCATGCCTTTTACTATCAGCTTTGGACCCAGAACCTGTTTTGTCAACAGGTTTAGCATCCACAGCTGCAGTTTGGACATGTTTTCCTTTCTTTTGCTTGTGTGAATCAGCAAAGCACTTAGCAGGCTGGTTTGATGGAGAACATATTCCAACACCAGTTTTTGAGCTAGGTTCACACGAGCTGTCAGTATTTTGAGGCCTGACAAACCTGTTTGTTGAGATTAGTTTACCATTCACTTTTTGAATAAAAGTGTTTGGAAGCTCACCAAGAGTGGATAAACCTTCTTTCAGATTATTAACCTCAACAATGGAAGCTGCTGTGTCAAGATCCCCTCCAAGATAGGCTTGAATTTGTGCAGGGATCTGTTGACTTATACAATGGCTGACTTTTTGTGCAGATTGACACCAAGAGTCAACTATCTTTTGAAGCTTAGCATGCTTTATATCTATTTCTCTCTTTTCCTCCAGTAAAATAGAGTTGATGTGTTTTATTCATTAAGCTCAGTTTCCAACTTATGAAAGCTGTCCAGTTTACTGGATTTTGTTATAAGATCAGTTTTAAGCTTAGAGATTTCAGATAATAAAGCATCATGCTTCTCAACAGCAGCTTTCAAATCAACTAGCATATATTCAAACATTTTAACTTTTTCTTCAGAACTGTAAGCCATAAAATTTTGTACCTTATACATCATTGTAGGATTCCAGTTCTCCAAGCTGCTGAAAGCTTCAGCTTCAGCCAGATCCTGTTTGAAACTGCTTGTTGACGGGACATCAGTGTTGGCCATCAGACATTGATTGTCTTGTTCATCAGATGATGAATCAGATTCCTCCCAGTCACAAGTCTCTGCCATGAGTCCCTTTTGGCGATTGGAACCCACTGAGTTTTCTAACTTCCTCAGCTTAGCCATGGCCATAAGGTACTTAACCCTATAACCATCATCCTTGTTTGTCTTGTATGGTTTGGATGACTGACCAACAGCTTTTGACACACAGTCAGCAGCTATATGGCCAGTTTTGCCACATTTGAAGCACTCAGCCTTGGTTTTATCAAATGCCTTCTTTTTGCCAGCACCTGAACTTCCTTGCAGCATGTTTCTTCCAAACCTTTTCTTGTTGAACCTTCTGACAAGCATAGCTATCATTTGCTCATCATCTTGTTCAACAAAATCTGCATTATCTTCCTCATCTGACACTTCCTCCTTATCGTTGATCAGGTTGAGTGAACATATCACTCACCTGATTCACAGGCTGTCTCACATTAGCCACAAAGGCTGCACCTCTTTTAGACATCTCCAAGGCATTTCTCTTCTGTTGCCTTGATTGTTCATCATTTAGTAAAGATCCATACAAGTTGACAAGATCCATACTTCTGATGGTACCTGAATTTCTTAGGATTGTTGAAAAGTAGTTCCATTCTTCAGGAAGGATGTCCAAAAACTTATTCACCAGGGTAAGGCTGTCCTTAGTGATCCCAACAGCTTTGAGATCATTCACAAGAGCAGTAAACCTGGTGTAGGTTTCTGTGAGAGTCTCCTTTGGTTTTGCAAAGTAGAGTTCATACTGTCTAACAAGATTGTTAATCCTGTTATCCAGTGTGATTGTGGGTCCATCATAGACGGTACACAAAGTATCCCACATCTCCTTTGCTGTCTTCATTTTCTCAACCTGCTTGAACTCATCATCAGGGAGAGAAATAACCAGGTTATTCCTGGCCTTTGCATCCAGAGCTACCAATCTCTTGTCTTCATCAGACCATTGAGCTTTAGCTTTCTCAAAGGTCCTGATTTCAGGAGCAGCTCCTTCAACCGCTGGAGTTATGGTAGTAACAGAGGTTGGCACATAGGGGCCGTCCATCACTATCTCTGGTAGTTGTACATCCAGATTCTCTAGATAGAGCATCATTCTGCACTTCCAGCCAGAGAACTTTTGATGATTGAATTTTGGAGGTTTGCCCATAGAGCCATTGTCATAGTATGAGGAACCTGCAGCACTGTTGTCCATGGAAACTTGGGAGAATGAGAGATCTAGAATGACACACACTCGAAACTGCTCTGATACCAGTTGTGGGTCCCGAGAGGTTCCCAAAGTATATAGCTCTAAGCTGTAGAGGGGGAAAACTACACACTATTTTCTCAATGTTTGTATGTATTATCAACAAGTTGTTAATTACAAACGAGCTTGAATGCGGAAAGGTTCAAGCTGAGATGACAGATACAACAGTATGTTTACTAGTCTAAGACAGACTCAAACTAGTTTACAATGAATACACTCACTAAGAAGCACTCACTGTGTTTACAAGACTCAGAGGGACAGGTTATGTAGAACAGCTTAGACACAGAGAAACTGTATTACACAAGCAGGCTTGCATGCATGAAAAACACACTTGCACGTTCACTCTTGGTTTCAGCACTTAGCTTATCTGGGCTGATTCTTTCTGACCTTAGAAGTTTCCTTTTATACTCACTCAGAGGATCTAAGAGAAACTTCTTCACTGGACGGAATGAAAAAGGAGAAGTCTTGTTGAAAAGACAACATAATCTTTTCTGCACTTTCTGAAAAGCAGACTTGTCTTCTTATGTGCAGAACTTTTGTCTTTTCACTTTGTCTACTGTTGCATTGCCTTTAACTAAATAAGGAATGTCAACTTTGCGTCTTTCTTCCTTGTAAAGGCATATTTTGATATAAGAAAAAGGTCTGTCACCTTTTTTCAAATAACCTTTTGTCTTCATGTAACAGAACAGCTTCGGCAGGCTGAGCAGTTCTGATTTCCACTTTGTCTTCGACTTTGTAAACTGATCTTGTAACCAATAACAATACATGAGGACTTGGAAACATATTCCATAAAGTGTTTAGCCTGTTCACAAAGAACAGGTTCTGTTCACAAAGAACAGAACACTTGTAAACTGCCCAAACTGCTCATCAGTGTAGAGCAGCGTAGACAGTTTATGTCCAGCCTGTTCAGCAGACTGAACAGCTTGAGCAAAACTGTCTTTGTTGCAACACATGCAACACATAGAACAGCTTAGGCTGATATTGCAAATCTTTTTCAGGTTTCAATAAGGCATATAACAGGCCTTAAATTCAACCTTCAAAAACATCAATAGGTTTGATTAATAATCTCCCCCTCAGATGCAGAGCAGGTTTGACTGAGGCCTTTTTGTGCCTAACAGATTAATATTAAATTCGTTTGAAATTAAATTCGAAATTAAGTTTGAAATCAACAAATTCAAAAAATATGACAAATTCGAAGTTTATGACAAATTCGAAACTAGGCAATTTCGAATCTACACAAATTCGAATGGAGCTAGTTCGAATAGCAGCCAAAATCGAAAGAAACCCTAAAGCAAATTCGAAAGGAGCGGATTTTCTGACAAATTCAAATTTTTGATAAAATTCGAACAAACCCTAATACCCCCTTATGTTCGATCGCCGTAAATTCGAAAAACGGCCAAAAGTTTGATTTTTTCAACTTTTCAGTTTAAACCAAAGTTTTTAGGATTACAAACTATGATTTCGACTAAAATGATGAATTAATATGAACTTTTCTCCGTTATGTTACTTGTATAACTCGAAAATCTATCCAAAAAGTGATTTTTTCCGTCCAAAAACGTCAAGAAACCACAGATGTTACTTGTGAACACGAAGAACACCACGAACACCCTTATGTCTCTAATACCAGTTGTAAGGTCGCCTTCCTACGGATCCTATCTTGACGCGACACCGTCCAACGTGTGCGGAATCCCTAGCAGCTTGACGGATAGACCATGCCCACGAAACACGGAGACACACACTGTGATAGACGAACAACGGAACGTCCCGACACGTGATTCTCTCCAAGAACAAACTCTCTGACACTCGCAAGTTCGAGATCGCCTTTGCTTAAGCTCTGCTTAATCTTCTGCTAGAACTATGTAATTATTCGAATTAACGCTTAATTATAACACCTAGTTCGAATTTGCCTAGGACAAGTTCGAATAAGCCCAAGGCCTTTCGAACTTGTCCTCTAGAAATTTGTATCCTATTCTTTGAACTTATGTTTAAACTTATCTTTGAACTTATGTTTGAACTTATCTTAGAACTTATGTTTGAACTTATTGTAACACATTACACCAAGTTCAAATACATACAATCAATATCAAACATATATAATCAAACATATATCAAACACTTGTTAATATGCAATAACGAATCAAATTGACTTTTACAAAATATTGTCTATACTTAGACTGCTATCGTCACACAGGATGCACTAACAACCATACCGGGTTCGAAATGCTGACTTCGGCACGTCTTCCTCTCTTACTTTCAATTGGTGATAACTTGATCGCAGGTCAATCTTGAAAAAGTAGGAAGCACCTTGAAATTAATCAAATAGATCGTCTATGCGTGGTAAAGGATACTTGTTATGGATAGTTACCTTCTTAAGTTCCCGGTAATCAATACACATCCGTAAAGAACGATCTTTCTTCTTAACAAATAAAACTGGTGCACCCCACGGTGATGAGCTCGGCATAATGAAGCCCTTATCAAGTAATTCCTATAACTGGGTCCACATCTCTTTCATCTCTGATGGAGCGAGACGGTAGGGAGCACGACCTATGAGAGATGCTCCAGGAACCAAGTCGATACTAAATTCAACTTGCCAATCTGGTGGAAGACCAAGTAATTCGTCGGGGAACACATCAGGATAATCTCGTACTACTGGAACTTTGGATATTTGAGGCTCCTCATTCTTTGTGTCCCCCACAATCATCAGATAGATGGGCATCCCTTGCAAAAGCAACACCAATATCACCATATGCAAACACTTTTTCACCTTCTAGAATCATCAATTGGACTGTTCGTTCATTACACATAATTGTTTCCTCATTAGACGCTAACCAATCCCTTCCAAGAATTACATCAAATTCCCTCATATCTAAGGAAGTAAATCGACAGATTACTCATGGTGATCCAATCTAAGCAAGTAAACAGTTGTAACATTTATAGACTTCCCATCGGCTATTTCGACATTAAGAGGAATAGATAACATAGAAGGCATAGTAGTAAGCAGACTAGAAAAGTCTCACAAATAAATGACAAACTAGCACCAGAATCGAAAAGTACTTTAGCTGGAAAAGAATTAAGTAAGAAAAAACACATTACGACATTTGGCATGTCCTTAGCTTCATCAGCAGTCAACTGAAATGCTCGAGCCTTTGCTCAGGGTGGGTCATCTCTCTTTGATTGGGAGGAGATACCCCCGGCATTAGGCGTCGACACTAATCCTTTGCTTTCATCAGGTTTTGGTGCCTTACCGAGTTTAGACAAGTGACCGGTAAGACCACATCGAAAACAAGGATCATTCCTTCTTGGACATCTAGGACGAAGATTTCCAACTTTTCTGCAATAATGACAAATGGGGCCCACCAAATTGCAGGGTCCAGAATGCATTTTGCCACAAGTACATCATGGATTTCGTGAATCGAAAAATGAAGTTCGAGCTTGACATCTTTATTGGGATTAATTTTGTGGCATGGAGTGAGATCGGACAGGATTACGGATTTTGAGTGAATTCTGAGATGGACGACTAGAACCATGAGAGGCTTCATTCTTCAATTTCTAAGGAGGTGGCATGTCGGGGTCAACCCCTGAGACTTCATATCCCCGAAGTAGTGCAAATTCTACCGCTTTACAAATGTAGGTACATCTCGATTCTTCACGAACTCACGGATGCCTTTTCGAAGACCCTCGACAAAGTAATATGCCTTTTGTTTTTCATTAGAAATCAATTCTCTAGCAAACTGAGACTTAGCATTATACTCCGAAACATATTCATCCACACTACGAGATCCTTGGTGGAAATTAAGAAACTCCCTCATGAGCTTCTGTACAGATACCTCAGGGAAAAACCGCTTGTCGAATCGAGTTTTAAATTGCTCCCAACTCATAGTTTTAACAAGATCCGATCCAACGGGGTCAATAGTATCATTCCACCACACAAGAGTTGCTCCTTTCAACAAGCTTGACCCATACTTGACTTTGTTTTCATCTCTAAACTTAGTAACCCAAAACAATCTTCCAATATCTTTAATCCAATCATGAGCTTTCTCCGGATCAATGCTTCCATGGAATTTAGGCGGTCGACAACCTTTGAAGTCCTTATACGAACATCCCTTCTTACTTGATCATTACATCCTTCTTTTTCCATGTTATTACTAAGGTGGCGTTTGGTTCGCAGAATGTTTTAAAAGGAATTGGAATCTATTAAGGAATTGGAATCTGCAAGGAATTGCAATTGGAATCCAAATCATGTTTGGTTGGCTAAAAATGAAATTGGAATCCAATTTCATAAGTCGTTGGTAGGGCAGGATGAAATGGATGGGTAGAGGTGGATAAGTCTCTAAGGTAAGAATAGGATGAGATGGATAGGCTAGGGTTGGAAGGTGGGTGGGTAGGATGTGGTGGGTAGGGTGGGTAAGGGATGAGTGGGTGGGTAGGGGTAGGTATGGTGGGTAGTAGGTAAGAGTAGGTTGGATAGCGTAGGTTGAAGGGTAGGTGGGTTGGGTGAGTAACGTATGATGGATGAGGGATGGGTAGGTGGGTAGGGTAGGTTTGGTAGGTAGTAGGTAAGAGTAGGTTGGATAACATAGGTAGGGTTAGGGTTAGAGGTGGGTGGGATGGGGTAGGGTGGGTATAGGTGGGTAGGTAGGTAGGTACGTAGGTTGGGTGGGTGGGTGGGGTAAGACTAGACATGGTGTAGTGTAGTGTGTTAAACGTAAGAGATTTTTTGTAATCAACCACTATCTGTTTTTAAAAGAAATTGAATTCCATCCATAGTGTGAAGGAATGTTATTTTCCTTCTTTCATTGGAAATTTTCAATTTTGATGGAATCCAATTCCTTTATATAGTTGAACCAAACACATGAATTACCTGAATTGGATTCCTTTCCCCTCCAATTCCCTCGGATTCCAGTGAACCAAACGGCACCTAAGAGTAGCTTAAATTATTTTCATTTGACTAGCCATCAAAGCTTCTTGACGGCACAAATGCTCTTCCAACATTTCTGATACTTTTCCAAGTAGTTGTAATTCTCGAGCATTAAATTCTTCATTATCAGAGGATTCTTCGTGGTCTTCATTTTCTGGTCCTCGACTAATGCCTTGGTCATTTTCCCAATTGGGTTCGTTCTTCATTCTAGCAAAATAGATATGTAAGAATATGGGTTAAAAGCATAATAATCTCTTATTCCCTACCCATCCTAGGCAAAGTCATTTTTACTTATTACTATTAATCATAACTTAGGCATTTAGATCAATATCATTAACTAGTTTAAGGCTAAGTAATACTTAACTCTCTTAAATCATGGGCTCTGATACCAAACTTGTAACACCATAACTCTAATTAACAACAATAAAGATAATTCACATGATTTCTAACAAAATTTTGGCATGACATGTTCATGATATCAACAAATTCAACCTATAATTTCCAATACAAGAATAACTACAAAATAAGTTTTTCGATCACCGGTCTTCACCATGAATAACCCAAAATGTATCAGAGATTTAAGCACTACATGCCTATGGTACTACTGTAAACTAAAAAAATTAGACTTAGGTCATAACCACCCAAAATACCAAGTTTTCTGTCACCTGTTTAACATATGATGACCACCAATACATACCAAATTATGCAATTAAGTACATCAACCTTCATCAAGCATAGATATTCCTAAGTCTAGATGAATAGTGACACAAGAGTGACTACCCAATTCCCAAAATAAAGTGTAAGCCACTGTACCAAAAGACTATCTTGCTCAATTCCTCCTACTTCAAGCTTTACTCGTATCAACCTTCTCTTTACCCTTGCATTCTATTCCTGAAAAGTGGAAATCAAAGAAATGTTAAGCAATAATGCTTAGTGAGAAACTACATCAATATGGAACCATATACTGATGGCCCACATATCAATATAATCAAAGATCCTGCAAAAGCGTATGACAGTCACAATATACACAAGATAGGTAAAATCGAAGGTGATGAGACATATTAAGAGGGAGACTCTTGATAATGTCACGACAACATTATCACGTTATAAGTACTTCCATGGAACATGATAACACCAAAAATCATCGGGGCCCGCAGTACCTGGCATCGTACTCCCGCCAACAATGAGGTACGGCATCATACTCAGAGATCATCGGTATTATGGCTACAATATACATCACACACAGTAATGTACTATATCATAATCAATTATATGAACATGTACATGTTAGGAATAACCATAAGATTCAAGGAAGGTAAATGTATAAGCATAATGATCATTGAGGAATGATATGATGCATGAACAAGAAACAATTAACATAACCTTGAGAAAAAAGTCACTGTCATCATGTATGAATTACACGTATATCTCTATTACTCACAATCAATGTATTAAAGATTCAATATTGTAATTTAATTACATTAATTGTTTTGTAATTTAATTAAGTAATGAAATTATTTAATTAAGTTTTATATTTGTTATAAATTATTTAGATGATCAAAGTTAAAATAGATGTAATATACAAAAGTGTAGGGGTTAAATTGTAGATTTAACAAACTTGTTAAATATATAAACCAAAAATATTGAGTTAATGTTCATTTATCACCATAAAGACATTAAATTTCTCTCTTTCTCACTCATCATCATCTACGGCTTCTTCCTTCTTCATCCTCATCAATCCATCAATTGTTGCAATAAATTCACATTTAAAACAAGCAAAATTCGTGGATTATCTCATACTTATCAAGAATCAAGAGGAAATTAAGGTGAGAAACTAGTTTCCAAGCTTTGGTTTTTATTTTGAGAGTTAAAATGCATAAAATTTGGATTTTTTAAATCTGAATAATTGATGTTGCATGTTTGTAATACCAGTTGGAAATCATATATTGAAGTCTTTAGAAGTTTCAGAAACAAAAATCGTTGTTTAAATCGTCCAAATAAGTGATAAATATGAGTTTTTGTAAAGTTTTGTGTTCTTGAGTTTTTCATCATATTTTGGACGAATCTAGACGATTTAGTAAGTTTGTGATAGGGAAAATAGTGTAAAAGTACCTCAATAACGTTAATATAACTATAGATTATATTGCATGTTTATAAAAATGGATCTGGCTAATTTTTATGTAAAAACCCATATGTGTCGAAACTGCAACTTCAAGAAAATCTAGTAAAATTTCTAAGTGTTGGATCCGAATTCGGATGGGACCATCTCGGATGCCAATCTCGGATGGGACCATCTCGGATACCAATCTCAGATGGGACCATCTCGGATGCCATACTCGGATGGGTGCTGCGGATGATCAAAATTCGGATGGCCCAATTCGGATGCTTTAAATAACAAATATGAGTCTTATCTATACTTCTTTATAAAGAATTTAGGAAAAAGTCTTAAAAACAACCAAGATTGCATAAAGTACAAGTTTTTAAAGCAAGTGTCTTAATTTTAAGAGGTACAATAATATAAAGCTTAATGTACAAATCTTTAATGCAGATTTTCAAATTTCAAACTCAATCTTCCTTGAGACTTGCATTGTGCAGGTTTATCGGGAGCACGCGAGCCTCAGACCACGCCCATGCCCTTGCCCTCATCCTTCTTCCCAGACCACACGATTCTCTTCTCCAAAACCAGACGATTCTCTTCTCCAAAACCACCACCGCCTTCTTCCTTCTTCTCAGACCACGAGTAAGCTTCTGGTTGTGGTGGATTACATTAGCAGCAGTTCCAACGACGGTGATGGCGGCTCCAGACCATTGATCTCGTCCCAAATTTTGATTCTAAGATCTGGTTCATGAATAGATTTTAAAGGTAATCAAATAGTTTTCTGATCTTGTTAAGGTTTCTTCTTTGCAATCTTGTTCTTGATTCACCGTTGGTTTTCAAGGTTCTAGATTTGTTTTCATAATAGGTAACGGAATGGTTTTCAAATCCGTTTGGTTTTGCCTTCGTATTTCAATTTATAGTTTGTTCAAAATTAGGGTTCTTGATTTTCCGGATTTGTTCAAAGTTACAATTATTTTTCCAAATCAGGTAGTGTTAAGAACCATATGTATGTTATTGTTTGTTCAAAATTAGGGTTCTTGGTTTTGCCTTAGAAAAAATTGAAAATCAAGGGATCCCATGATTATTGATTCTATTGACCAAAACTAGCTAGATGCGTCATGGGATATTTGGTCAAATAAAACAGAAAATAAACGAGTCTGAGATGTTTTCTTAGCTTAGTTCACACGGTTGTTTTACTGATTCCGATCATGGTGTTCTGTTTCACCTGATATCAGGTCATCCATTATTTTCCTAAAGATTTGGCAGTGTTAAGAACCATATGTATGTTATTGTTTCCACCACTGAATTACAACTGATCTTGCTATTTCTCGCAAGCATGAGCTAAGATGGCAGATTCAGAAGACATTCAGCCACTTGTTTGTGACAATGGAACAAGAATGGTTAAGGTATCAATCTGAATGTTATATTGTAGTTATAGCTAAACTACTTTGCCCTCACTCTCTTTCGGGTCATTGGTTTCTTATTGCACCTCTTTCGGACCCTGAATTGCTATGGTTACAATTTTGACTTTTGTACATCTAAAATACCTTGTTAATGCGAAAACACAACAATTTTGTGAATAAAAATGCAACGTAAATGGTATTGGTTAAATAAACTTTGTGTCAAATAGTAAAATGCTGCTTTTCTTTCTGAACATCTCAAAAGAAAACGGTTGCATTTACTATGATGCATATACAGATTAGTGTTGAATAATTGTTGATGTAGAATTACATTTTCTACATCTGTGCATACTCTTATTAGGCTGGATTTGCTGGAAATGATGCCCCAAGAGCCGTTTTCCCCAGCATTGTTGGGCGCCCTCGTCACACTGGAGTGATGGTTGGAATGGGACAAAAGGATGCGTATGTTGGAGATGAGGCTCAGTCCAAGCGTGGTATTTTAACTCTAAAATGCCCAATTGAGCACGGTATTGTGAATAACTGGGACGACATGGAAAAAATATGGCATCACACCTTTTTATAATGAACTTCGTGTGGTTCCATAGGAACATTCGGTTCTTCTTACTGAGGCACCCCTTAGTCCAAAAGCCAATCGTGAAAAGATGACCCAAATCATGTTCAAAACCTTAATGCACCCTGTTGGTACACCCTGTGTGATGATAGCAGTCTAAGTGTACTAGCATTTTGATTCAAGTAATATTACAAAGTATTGAGTATTAACGAGTGTTTGATATATGTGTTTATATATGTTTGATAGTTATTGTTTGTATGTTTGAACTTGATGTAATGTATTACAAGAAGTTCAAACATAAAGTTCAAAGATAAATTCAAACATAAGTTAAAAACATAAGTTCAAATATAGGTTTAATATGTGAAAGTCGAATTTAGAATAAATTCGAATTCACTAGTAAATGGCATTCGAATTTATGGCAGATTCGAATGTGATTTATAGGATAGATTCGAGAGTGTCAAGGGGACAAACTCGAATGGGGCTTGGGCCTGATTCGAGTTTGGCCCATGACAAACTCGAATGAGCCTCTATAATTAGGGATTAACTCGAATCATTAGTAGACTTTTGCAGAATTCGTGTGAGATTAAGCAAAAGGGCGATCTCGAGTGTATCAGTATTGTTTGAGTTGTTTCGGAGAGAATCATTGCGTAGGTTCGTTCGTCGGAGATCGTACAGCGTTGTGATAGTCTCCGTGTTCCGTGTGAGAGATATATCCGTCAAGCTGTTAACGAGGATTCCGCACCAGTTGACGGTGTCGCGTCTAGATAGATCTGTGTAGAGTCGAGACCTTACAAGTGGTATCAGAGCCTAAGGGGTGTTCTTCGTGTTCATAAAGATACATCCTAGGTTTCTGGACGCTTTTGGACGGTTAATCTCACTTGTTTTAGATTTTTCGAGCTTATCAAATTGGAATCCGAGAAATACTTTGCTGTTTTTCACGTTTTTGATCGAAATCGATATTTTTACTTGTAAAAATATGGATTTAATATGAAAAACGTTAAAAAATCGAGGTATTAGCCGTTTCTCGAATTTGCGGCGCTCGAATCTGTTAAGGAGTAATTAGGGTTTTGCTCATTTTCGAGTTTGATCAAAATTCACTCCTTTCGAGTTTCCTATAAAGTGTTTTCGAGTTTGAAGGTTTCGAATTTACCTAGGATTCGACTTTACACTAAAGTCGAATAGGGGGGGATTCGAGTTTATCTTGGATTCGAGGTTAAGTAGGATTCGAGTTTATCTGGCTTTGAAGATCTTCGAATTTGTCATACATTTCGATTTTATTTAGATTTAAGAACTTAACTCGAATTTAATTCAAAATAGGTTTAAATTTAATTAGTTTCGAATTTACCTAAATTCGAGAGAATCAATTTAAATAAATTTGAATTAAATTAATTAAGTTAAAATCCAATTATCTTTGAAACAATGACAAATCTACAACGGTTTCTGGAAATGGATCACGAGGTCGGAAAAGCAAATACTCCGCCTAAACTGATGAAACTTGAAGACTATTACTGGTGGAAAGATCGGTAAATTCAAGGCATTGAAGGATGAAAAGCTGGACGACACCATCACGCGTTTCTATCATCTGCAGACTGAGCTAGAAAGTCATGATATTGAGTATAGCGACACTGAAAAGAATAATAAGCTTCTGGATGCTTTACCGGCCAAATGGGCGATGTACGTGGCCATGATTAAGCTTGATGAAGATAAATACTATACTCTATCTCTGGAGGATGTGGTGGGAACGCTGAGGGCGTATCATTTTGAGTTACTGAAGGCAGAAACGGATTATGAACAAGTCCAAAATCCAGCAATGTATTTTGGAAAGTCAAAACCATCAGTGGCAGCCGAAATGAAGACAGCTACAGCCTTTTTCACGGGAGAAACGTCATCACCGGCAGAGACTGAAGAATCTCTGAGTAGGGCTTTCTTAGGGTTCGCTAGACCAGAAGAAAATCAGCAGCATCAGACCACACCGGTATCTACATCTCAGGGATATTCTAAGATGCCGATGAGCGCTAAATCAGCCGAAGATCATTTGAATCTGTTGGCTTCTTTCTTAGCCGCATATGGAAACTGCGTTCAAGGTAAGATCAACGATCCTGCACTCTGGGATGAGGATTACGATCAGGTAGACCCTGATGATCTTGAAGAGATGGATCTCCAATGGCAACTGGCCATGGTAACCCAACGAGTTAAGCGATTCATCAAACGGACAGGAAGAAATCTAAATATGAGTAACAAAGGGATTGGCTTCGATAAGTCCAAGGTCAAATGCTACAACTGTCAAGGCTTAGGACACTTTGCTAGAGAGTGTCAGAGACTGAAGGTAGAGAATTACCAAGGGCAGAATCAAAATCATGGACAGTATCAGAACCAATCACAACATAGATATCTTCCGAGTCCGTCAACCAGTCAAGCAAACATAGCTGGTCTGTTATCTAACGTCACATCAGACAGACAGCTGGACGGTACTTATGACTGGAGTACACATCCTGAAACGAACGCTAGAGCCTTTATGGTTGAAGTAACCGAGAGTGGATGTGAAGGAGCAGAGCAGCACACTGGGGACAACAGTCAGAAAGACAAAAGTCCGATGTGGGTGGAGAAGTTGGATGATCAGACTATTTTGGAGTTTGCCGCTCAGATGGTTAACGTCGAATCAGGTCATACAAAGGTAAGTCTGAATTTCTCTCTTTTCCATGAATTGTGTGTTTTATGTGCTACTTCTAACGATAGGTTAAAGCTAGTACTAGAATCACATCAAAATATATCTGCTCAAAATGAGTCTTTAAAATCAGATAATGCTAGCCTGATAGATATAAAGCAAGATCTTAGGGATAAGCTTAAGGCTGATGCACAAGATGTGATAGTTCTAAAGGATAAACTGAGCGAACAATTTGTTAGGTTAGAACTCATGTATGAACATGTTGAAGCATTAACCAAGGAGCTGAAAACCAGAGACATAGAGCTAGCTGAGTCTAAGGTGAAGGTAGCTGAGGCCAATAGTAAACTTGAAAAGTTTAGGAACTCAAGTCTTAACCTAGGGAAAGTTTTAGATGCACAACGACAATCTAAAAAGCCGGTAGGTCTAGGACTTCATGAGATTCCTCCACCATTTAATGACAACTATGTGCCTCAACCTCCGAAAAAAACTGAGAAATCAGTAGACTTAGAGGAGATACCGGAACCAGTGTCTAAACCTGTAAAGGAAAACACACCTAAGGTGACTGATACTAATGTCAAGATTAAGAAAGTCAAATTTGTGTCTTCCTCTAGTGAAACACCTGTAGGAAAACATAAAAATTGATTTTAATGATCAGGATGATGAACCAGTCCCAACTAATGCACATACAGAACCAGACACTAGTGAGACACCTAAGTCAAAGGGCACACACAAGAAGTCTATTGACAAAATGTCTTGCTTTAGATATCACGAAAGGGGGCATGTTGCTTCTAACTGTCCGCATAGGAAAGTTGACATTCCACCTAAGACAGGGAAGCCAGAACAAGCTAAGCCCTCTACTAGTGTTGCGAGCACTAGTAGTTCTCAGAGTACCGAGAAAACTGTGCAGGCTACACCAAAACAGGCTGTGAAACAAATATCGGTGAAAGGTGGACCAAAAGAAGTGATTAGGACTAATTCACCAAATCGAGTCATTAATCAATCTAGGTCTGGACCACAACAACAATATATGAGCACAACACCTAGCAGAGCTTACACTCCGGTTAGGTCACACACTCCTGTTAGACATCACACACCGGGTAGAGCTCAGGGATATCAGTCTGAAATGAATTATAATCGTAATTATTCAAGAGCTCCACAGCAATTGCCTACTCAAAGGCAAAGAGTGAACTTAAATCACTCGGCACCACAACAAACTCCAGTTCAAAGACCCAAGTCACCTGAAAGGAGAGATGGGTATTTGAAAGAGTTTAAGTATGTGGACGAGAATGGTATAACCAAGTCAGTTATGGCTTGGGTTCCCCGTGATAACTAACCTATTTTCTTTCATGTGCAGGAGATAACCACAGGTCTAAACAACAAATGGTTCGTTAACAGTGGATGCTCCAGGCACATGACAGGGGAAAGAAGTCTACTTACAGACTTCAAGGGTGGGAATCGGGGATTTGTATCATTCGCGGGAAACAAGGGAGGAAACATCACGGGTATTGGAGTGGTCACTAATTGGACGATCGAGTTGGATCAAGTTTATCACGTTGATAAACTGGTCCACAATCTCATTAGTGTATCTCAAATCTGTGATAGGAAGAATTCAGTGCTGTTCACTGACACTGAAGCGTTAGTGCTAAAACCGGGGTTCAAGATTCCTGAAGAGTGGATATTGATGAGGGCTCCAAGGAAGAATGACTTATACATGCTCGACATGAATAAGCCTGAAACTTCGATTGGTCCAATCTGTCTGTTATCTAAAGCGTCGGAGACTGAGTCGGTTTTGTGGCACAGACGAATGGCACATTTGCACCTGAGGAAGATGAATTACATAACGAAACATGGATTGGTGCAAGGTGTGCCTATGAAGAGTTTTCAGTTCGAGGATAAGTGTCTACCGTGCAAGAAGGGCAAACAACATAAAAAGGCACACAAGTCCAAGACTCAGAACTCCATCTCTACCACATTCGATTTGCTGCATATGGACCTCTTTGGACCAATCAACAAAAGGAGTATAGGTGGTAGTTGGTTTTGTTTAGTTATCACTAACGATTACTCACGATTTTCTTGGGTTTTCTTTCTAGGTACAAAGGACGAGACGGCTTCCAAGCTCATCGGGTTCTTAGACCAAGTGGAGAATTCCTATGGAACAAGGGTTAAACGGCTTCGTAGTGATAACGGAACTGAATTTAAAAACACGTTTTTTGGTGTATATTGCCTATCAAAGGGCATAGTTGCATCAATTTAGTGCACCCTATGAGCCACAACAAAATGGGGTGGCCGAACGAAAGAACAGGACATTGATTGAGGCTGCAAGGACCATGCTTTCAGATTCAAAGCTTCCTACCATGTTTTGGGGGGAGGCAGTGAATACCGCATGTCATATTTTAAACCGGGTCCTTACGGTCAAATCTTTGAACAAAACCTGTTATGAAATTTTGAATAAACGGCCAGCTAATTTAACTGGCTTCGAACCTTTTGGGGTACCATGTACTTTATTGCGAACAAAACATCAACCTAAGTTTGGTGAAAAGGCTGACGAAGGATACTTCCTAGGTTATGTGCCGAACTCACCAAACAAACGGGTTTTTAACAAAACTAATGGTACAGTAGAGCCCTAAACTGGTCCGGAATGGATATTTGACTATGACAAACTGTTTGAGTCATTTAACATTCCTTTGGATGAAAATGCAGGTACCATCGAAAAGGACATGGCAACGTTGAATCTGAATGACGAAGGTCATAGCTTTCCGAGGACCACATTTCAATCCACATCCGAGGCTACTTCAACTGAAGATGGATCTCCAGAAGTCACTGATTCAAAGGCACCTACAAATGAGAATCAGACTCAGACAACAAATTCCAACTCTGAGGAAACTGTCCACGAGGAGGAAAATGTGGAATCTGAGGTTGTTCCCCCGTTAGGTGAAATAGGATCAAACTTAGGAGATAATCTGAGAGTTGACGAGATAGAGACATCTAGGATCAACAAAAACCATCCTATAGAAAGCATCATAGGAAGTCCTAATGCGGGTGTGAGGACTAGGAGTAGTTTAAATAACAACACTGTGTTGTTGGCGATGATAAATGACTCCGAGGCCTTTCATACCTGCCTCTATTCTTGTTTCATCTCGCAAGTAGAGCCGAAAAACGTGCAAATGGCACTAAAAGATAACTCCTGGGTTGAAGCGATGCAGGAAGAACTCTCTCAATTTAGGAAACTAGAAGTGTGGGAGTTAGTTCCGTTACCTCGAGGGGAAATAGCAATAGGAACCAAATGGGTTTTTAAGTGCAAAAGAGACGATCGGGGTATAGTCACTCGCAACAAGGCTAGGTTAGTTGTAAAGGGTTTTAACCAAGAGGAGGGAATCGATTACAATGAGGTGTTCGCGCCAGTAGCAAGGTTGGAAGCTATTCGGTTGTTTCTGGCCTTTGCTTCCTTCAAGGGATTTAAGGTATATCAGCTAGATGTTAAGAGTGTTTTTCTCTATGGGAAAGTGAAGAAACTGGTGAATGTAGAACAGCCGCTCGGGTTTACAGATCCGAAATATCCAGACAGAGTATATTGATTAGATAAGGCTCTGTATGGATTGCATCAGGCACCAAGGGCGTGGTACGAGACCCTATCCAACCATCTGTTAGAAAATGGTATGAAAGAGGAAGGATAGACAGTACGCTATTCGTAAAGCGAAAGGGAGAACACTTCATCTTGGTACAAGTGTACGTCGATCATATCATCTTTGGATCATCAGACGAGCAAATGTGCAAGGATTTTGAGAAGGTGATGAAGTCAAAATTCGAGATGAGTGCAATGGGTGAGTTAAATTTGTTTTTGGGTCTGCAAGTTGACCAGAAGAAGGAAGGGATGTTTATCCATCAGACGAAGTATGTCTATGACATATTAGAGCGCTTCGGGATGGAAGGGACAAAACTGACAGCTCATTTCAGCACACTGATTCAAGTGAATCACAATCTTGGACCGGGTACTGAAAGTGATACTGATGTGGATCCGACGTTATATCGGGCCATGATTGGATCACTTATGTATTTAACTGCTTCAAGACCTGACATTATGTTTGCTGTGTGTATTTGTGCTAGGTTTCAAGCTAATCCGAGAGAGATGCACATGAAAGCTGTGAAGCGGATTCTACGATACCTCAAGTCGAAACCGAAGCTGGGACTTTGGTATCACGCGGAGGGAAATCTGGAATTGGAGGCATTCACGGATTCAGACTACGGAGGATGCAGCTTGACGCGCAAGCCAACAACTGGAGGTTGTCAATTCCTAGGAGGGAGACTCGTTTCCTGGCAATGCAAGAAACAGACGTCGGTAGCCGTGTCAACATGCGAGGCTGAGTATGTTGCTGCTGGTAGTTGTTGTTCACAAGTTCTGTGGATACAACAACAATTGCGGGATTACGGTTTGGCTTACACTCAAACTCCTATTAGGATAGATAACCAGTCTACGATTGCTATAACTAATAATCCAGTTAAACACAGTAAAACCAAGCACATAGACATAAGACATCATTTTATACGTGATTGTGCTGAAAAGAACTTAATCAAGCTGGTAAAAGTGGCAACGGATGATAATAATGCAGATTTATTTACCAAAGCTTTTGATAAGCCACGGTTTGAATATTTGATTCAACTAAATGGAATGCGCAACCCAGAGTGAATTGACCTTAGTAGAATTCTATTTCCTTTTATAGTAGGAGTCTTTCTTTCTTTTTATAGTAAGTCTAGTAAATTAGGAAAGTTTCTATTTTTAGTAAGTTAGTAGATTATATTATTTTCTTGCTATTGCTTATGAAAAACAAAAGAAAAAAGAGAGAAAACCATAAAAAGTTCAAAAAAAAGAGAATATCAGAAAAAGAGTTAAGTGTTAGATGCATAGACTCAAAGTAACGAAAATTAGCACAGTCGTTACAAACTCTAAGGGGGTGTTTGGTTCGTAGATTTTTTTCTTTGGGATTTGCATTTTGTCAAAGGATTTGCATTATGCAGCATTTGCATTTGTCAGGATTTTGTCAAAGAATCTACATTATCTTTTAGGAAAAATTTGTTAATCTAAAAAATGCAAGGTAATTGGGACATAAAATCCTAGGGGGGAGGTTGGGTTTTTAAATAACAAAGAAGCAAGGGATTTCAGAAATCCTGGGATTTCAAATCGTTACTGAAATCTGCGAACCAAACACAGGATTTTAAATGCAAATCCCAGGGAATCCCAGGAAATCCGTGAACCAAACGCCCCCTAAGTGTTTAGGCTTTCACACATAATGCACCTAAAATTCTAAGAGTATTACATTATCCAGTTTGATTTGTTGGTAGGCATAATACATATAGGGAGTCTCAAGTCTAATAAAATAATCAAGAAAAAGTCAAATGTGTCACTAACTTAGATGTATGACCAATCGGTCTTAATTTTTATGTACGAGACATACAAACTTTGATTATAAATGAGGTATGCAAACTTTCTGGGGATGTATAGCAACATCAAATACATCTTAAAATGGAAAGAATAGAAAAATCATACTGAGTTGAGAGTCAAAACAAGTAACTCTGTTGTACGTAAGTACAAACCTGTTGCCTCTGTTTTGATTCGGGTTAGCTAGATAAGTCGCTTTGTTGTACGTCGGTACAGACCTGTCACCGCTGTCTTGCTAGCTTTAAAAATAAACCTTAAGACAAACTAAGACACTTTGTTGTAGGTAAATACAGACCTGTGTCCGATGTTTGCCTTTTAAAGAAAGTTTACAAATACCAAAAAGTTAAAATCATTGTGTGTATGCCTTGATCATAAAAGTATGTCTATGTATGAGTCACGTAAGATAATTTCACGATAAATAAAAAGGCCAAGTGATATTCCGAAATGTAACATGTTTAAAAGGGATATAATATCAACAATCGGCTAGAAATTTATGTCACGACAAACAATCAAAGGAATAAAAAATTCCTAACTGTGAAGGTTTAAGTACTGAAAGTGAGTATCTGACGCCGCTATCTGATTGAACCTTTTCTTTGAAAATACTCGTCAAAAATATTCTAAGTGTTATAATATAGGTTGTAAAATTTTAAATAATGTAATTTAGTCTAAGTTTAATTTTTGTTCAAAATTTTAACTTTAATTTATTGTATTTTATTTTATTTTATTTTATTTTTATTTTTACTTAGGAAAAAGGTCAAAATTACTGAGGGTACATTCCTAGTTGAATAAAATAAACATTGCGTGAAAATTTTGTGCTTAGGGTAAAAGATTTGGCATAGTTTATTCCGTTCCACGAAAAGTTTGAAAAAGTTGAAAAAGTTGAATTTATTTCAAAAGGTTTCGAAATTTTCAAATTAAATTCGAGTCCAAGCCAAACTCGAATATATATTCGAATGTGGCAGGGCCTCGATTCTATCAGTAAACTCGAGAAAGGATCAAACTCGAAGGTGGTTGATATAAATAGGTCAACAATGACAAGTCATTATCACCTACATTCGATTTTGAGTCTTCGAGTTTATCCACAGCGATCTCGAATCTGTTCCTCGAGTTTACCGTTTTCCAAATTCACACTGTGTGTCGAGTTTCTGTTCATTTGGGTTCGATTCTACCAGTTAATCTAGGTATAACCAAGTGTTTTATATAAGATTTAGGTAGTTTTATGCTCCATTTAGGCCAATTTCATTGGATTTTGAAGTTTTGTTGGTGGAAAGTTGGTTTTTCAAAATTACAAACTTAGGACCGATGAAATGTCAAATTGATGACAAATATCTTTGATTAGAACCTACTAGGACTAATAGATGTGATTTTCTACGTCTAACATGGTTAAAATCTTGGGTTTTTGTGATTAAAGTGACCGATATCTTCGACTTTGTTCATAGATTCGCGTTTGATCGGGGTCTCGAGTTTGTCACTAAACTCGAATGAGCCACTAAACTCGAATTAATGGACCTTCGAATTTGTTGTTCGAATTTGACATTCGACTTTGACATTATGTTCGAATTATTTAATTAAAATTTTAATTAAACTTGTAGAAATTCTTAAGTGTTGAATTTTGTCCTTATTCAAGTTTAAAATAAAACATATTTGAATTTAAACAAGTTTATTTATTTTTAATAATTCTAATATTTCATTTGTTGTATTGTGCAGACATGGCTGATAGAATTTTTGTTCCCAAGCATAACATGGTCATCTCTCCTAACCATGCTATTCCTGAGGCTCAAGCTTTCCGCTAGATGGTGGATTTTTTGGTGGGATCCAGGATTTCCTTTGCGTTGTCTCACAATATTCAAATTATTATCCCTTACGTGCGTCAGTTCTGGGATCACCTGCAAGTAGATTGCACTGTTACTCCAACAGTTCTGAGGACAAGGATTGCTGGTAATTCTTTGGTATTTTCTGCTAACATGCTACGCCAAGTGCTCCAGCTGGGATCACAAGATCAAGGGAATGGGCCTATTGACTTTCCGTTGTCAATCAGGCAGGCTGCTTTTGTGAGAATGGGATACAGTCTAGATGTCACGAATTCGTCTTATATGAAAAGTGGGCTTATCGGACAATGGAGATATTTAGCGCATGTCTTCATGGTTTGTTTTGCTGCGAAGAAGGCTGGCTTCGATTACATAGTATCGAAGATTCAATCTGGGATGATTGCTTTGGTTTATAATCAACGTTTCAGCTTTTCCGAGATGTTTTTCACCGAGTTTGTTCAGCAGATAACTGCTCCTGAGCGCGAAAGATTTCTGCTTTATCCGCGCTTCGTGATGATGCTAATCAGACACTTCTTGCCAGCTCTGCCACAGCTCAATGATATTCAGAGTGTTGCGGTTATCGACAAAAGAATATTTGCTGATTGTTCCTCTCATCGAGGAAGATCAGCTATTCCAGTCGAGGGACCATTGTTTGGTGCTATAATCGATCCTAATTTTGTAGTCCCTGAAGCTGCCAACTGGGCAGGGGAGGTGGAGGTTCCGCAGCAACAACAACAGCAACCACAGCAAGCGCGACCGCAGCAACCAAGGCCTCAACAACAACGAATGAGGCAAAGGCCATCAGCGAGACAGATTCAGGCTGATAGGCCTTCAACAAGCCAACCTCAAGAGCCGGAAGAGGCTGGACCTTCAAGTGCACCATCTGAATCTGATCCGATAATACAAACGTTGGAAGAGATTTGGGCAGTCGGTCCAAATGCTATGGATGAAATAACTGCTGAACTCATTGGAGATCTATTGGAACCTCCGGAAGGAGAAGTTGACGTTCTAAGGCAAATAGATGAGTATCAACCTGAGCCAGCAGGTGAAGACAAGTCAACTTCGGGTACCGAGTCAGAGGATATGGAAGAAATACAGGTTGAGGCTCCAGAGACTGTAACTGCAGATCCGTCCATTCAAATAGGGACATATGGATCACGATTAGTTGTGACTGAGGAAGAGGTTAGAAGGAAAAGAGCTTCAGAGGAGTCAGACGACTCAGATTATGAAGAAGAGGAGGTAGTTACTTTGGTACATCGACAAAGGGCCAAACGCCATAGGTTCATGCAGGGAGCTTCCTCGGCTTCTGCTTCTCAGCCAGAAATACCTCAACCTCCACCCGTTCAAACAACCATTCCACCACCACCACCACCACCTGTTCAACCATACATTCCCTCGCCGATCATTACAACTCCCATACAATCCATACCATCCACATCATCCACCTTCACAGACAATCAAAGGTTTTCTGAGCTAAAAAGCAAGGTCGACTTCCAACAAGTCCAAATCTTTGGTCTAACTAAGGCCCTCAGTGAAATTCAAGCTCATAACGCAAAAATAGACAACGAGAATGCTGAGTTGAAGAATTCTGTTGTTCGAATGGAGGAAGAAAATCTAGAGCTGAAGACCTTTGTCTCCGATCAAGCTGCCGAGATTCGATCAATGCGATCCCTTATTGAGCAATTATTGCAAAATCTAAAGGCTCAGGGGGAGACCAGCTGTCGGGATCAGGAGGAGCTGCCAAGGGGTGAAGATGAAGACGGCAATGATCCCAGTGCACAAAAAGATAATGAGCCAGTAGATTTTTCTGCTGCTCAGCATGCTGATGTTCAGGGGGAGCCGAGTCAGTCGGGAGCTGCAGAAGGTGAGGCTAGTTCCTCAAAAGTCACAGAGTCTGAGATACATGAAATGATTGAAGCATTAATGGATATCGATGAAGACCCTCTAGACTTTGGCTTTGATTTTGAAGATGAAATGGAAGATCTAGAAGAGGGTGAGTTTGTGCCTGAGGATATTGTTGATTGGAGGTCTGACGATGAAGTGATAGAGGACGGGGACGATAACGTCAACGAGGTGATCATAAATTCACAACCTATCACGGAGTTGTATGTGCGCAATAATCACAATGTGATTGACATAGACGAGATCAAGATAGCCTCGGTAGAAGAGTCTGAACTTGAAGAAGCCGAGAAAGAGCCATCTAGGGCTGAATTGATGAATCTATGGTTCAGGAATGAAGAAAAGAAGGAAAATCCGAAAATGAAGAAGAAGATGAGAGTTCCCGGTGCAGAAAATCTCTCTGGAGGCATTATAAGCTGGTTCTTTGACCGAGAACTGCAGCTGTTCATAAGAGATGGTCTACAATACCTAAGGCGAAAGCTTAAAGTTTTCAATACTTTGCCGAAGGTTGAAGTGAAAGAACTGGCATGGAAAGAGCTGATAAATATTGGTGACGACCCTTATGCTGAAGTAATTGCGAGAATTATTAGGAAAGAGGGTCGGTCAGGGAAATTTGAAAGGCTCAAGCCAAGAACTGGGAAGACATTCGAGGACGCATCAAGAATAGATCCTCATACAGGTAGACCATGGGCTAGAATGGTATACAAGCCTGTAAGATGTTTGAAGAGAGTACTAATGAAGACGATGCCACAGGATGTTTTGAGCAACATGAAGTGGTGGTATGTTGATAATGAAACTGCTGAAGCAATCATGGAAGATCAAGACGAGAAGGTCATTTTGAAGGTATATGATCCGCTGCATTTGATAAATCTATCGAAGAACGACCTACAGAAGCTGAATGATCAGCCTATCTTCTTTCATGAAGGTTAGAGATCTGATGCTAGGAAGTACCAGAAGGTAGTAAAAGTATGTATAGATGCAGGTTTATATGCTGGTAGTAGTATATATAGTTCTAGTACTTAAACAAAATGTAAATAGTTAGAAGCTATCGTCAAGGGGGAGTCTGTTGGTACACCCTGTGTGACGATAGAAGTCTAAGTGTACTAGCATTTTGGTTCAAGTAATATTACAAAGTATTGAGTATTAACGAGTGTTTGATATATGTGTTTATATATGTTTGATAGTTATTGTTTGTATGTTTGAACTTGATGTAATGTATTACAAGAAGTTCAAACATAAAGTTCAAAGATAAATTCAAACATAAGTTAAAAACATAAGTTCAAATATAGGTTTAATATGTGAAAGTCGAATTTAGAATAAATTCGAATTCACTAGTAAATGGCATTCGAATTTATGGCAGATTCGAATGTGATTTATAGGACAGATTCGAGAGTGTCAAGGGGACAAACTTGAATGGGGCTTGGCCCTGATTCGAGTTTGGCCCATGACAAACTCGAATGAGCCTCTATAATTAGGGATTAACTCGAATCATTAGTAGACTTTTGCAGAATTCGTGTGAGATTAAGCAAAAGGGCGATCTCGAGTTTATCAGTATTGTTTGAGTTGTTTCGGAGAGAATCATTGTATAGGTTCGTTCGTCGGCGATCGTACAGCATTGTGATAGTCTCCGTGTTCCGTGTGAGAGATATATCCGTCAAGCCGTTAACGAGGATTCCGCACTCGTTGACGGTGTCGCGTCTAGATAGATCTGTGTAGAGTCGAGACCTTACACACCCGCCATGTATGTTGCAATTCAAGCTGTTCTATCACTGTATGCCAGTGGGCCGTACAACTAGTAAGTTTTTTAAGATTACAGTCAACTAAATGTCAAAACTGGATGTGGTAAGGTTGATTGCTCTAAAATATAATGCACTTTCTCTTTGACAATCATATATGGTGGAAAATTACAAAAAATGGTGTTTCATACCCTACTTGATACAGAATCTGGTTTACAAGTCCTGGATCTCTCAGAAAACAATGTAAGTGCTTTTATACGACTATGTGAAACCTACTAAATTTCTTTTTTATAATATTTTAGATTACATTGTCAACAATCTGGATTGCTGGTTGGCTTTCACATTTTAAATGGGGATCGTCTAGCTATATCAAATCAGATCGCCAAATTGACAAATCCCTGAAATCATTACGTGTGCTCAATCGTTATGATGTTGACCCGAGTATTTTTTTTTTTTTACTTTGAATGTTTGCTGCCTATGAGATCACTACTTCATGATTTTTACACATTGGAATGTTCTTGATATTTCAATGAAGTTATTAAAAACTTGCTTATTTGCAGAAGCAAGAACATGCAAAAAGATGATGTGGACTGCCTCAAATATGCTATGGTTTATATGCCAAACTTGGAGAGGTTAATTTAAGTGAAAATCCTTTACAGGATAATGGGATCAGGTTGGTAGCTTTTGCACTTCCAATAAATAATGACTCACAGGTCCCATTTAATACGTTACTGTTAAATTTAAGTGAAAATCCTCTAAAGTTAATTTTTATTAATTATTAATATGTTTTCGTTAATTTATGAAGGTATGTTACTTTGTCGACAATGATCAGGATGGAACATGTACTCCACATCATTTAATACGTTACTGTTAAATTTAAGTGAAAATCCTCTAAAATATGTTTTTGTTAATTTATGAAAGTAAGTTAATTTTTATTAATTATATTAGGGTGTTTAAGTGACTTGTGTTTCAAAGTAAGTTAATTTGAGGGTTTTATTTTGACTTTATTTTTCAGATTGATGAACATGTAGAGAGGGAATTTTTGAAACACAGGTCACTTAAACACCCTAATATAATTAGATTCAAAGAGGTAATTTATTTATTTCCATGGATTTCATTCAAGATTCATGTTTATGTTGATAAGTTTTGTTTAATTCTCATTATTGGTTGACTGTGATGAGAATTGGTTTCTTGATTTGAATTTTTGATTATGATTGAATAGGTTATTAGACTTTATTGAATTGTATGCATTGAAGGCTTGTACTTTAATGTTGTGTAGGTGATGCGATACTTCTGCATAACAGGCATAAAAATGCATTTTTTTTATTCTTTTTGTACAATGAGCTTATTATAGACAATGATGAGGATGGAAGTTCATCATTTGACTCAAAATGTTCAAGAGAGCTCATTAACTTTTGATTCATTTCAATCTGTCCATATATTAGCTTATCCCAGTCAATTTGAAGAGTACGAAGTAGGTGTTATATGTTTTTCATAT